>APFE030087576.1:145374-189400 GCA_000404065.3 Pinus taeda
AGAAATTTTGAGAGTTTTGAGGCATTTTTGGCATTTTTGAGAATTTTACAGGTTTTGGCCATTTGAGTGGTCTCACCCCGCGCGCGACCATACATGGGGGCAACTCAGAATGGGGAAAACTTTGCATTTTTGGAATTGTCATGCAAAAATACACTTGCCTATGGATGGGTTTCAGATTTTATGAAGATTTTGGCTCCCAAAAGCTCAAAATACATGCAAATTTTGACTTTCTGCCCCTTTTTTGAGTTGCAAAAGGCTGCTTTGGGAGAAATGACTTTTGAGGGGTCAAATCAACTCCAAATTCAGAAATTCCAGTGGGGTTGGAAAGTAGACTCACAGACCTTTCCAATGAGCTATCTTGCACCTGATTTGGACACCGGGAAGGCCCTCAAACAAAGCTGTCAATGCGCGCGACCAGTCAAAGTGAGGGGCGCGACCACTCAGGGAAATTTCACTGTTTTGACCAGTTTGGCCAGCAAAACACTGTTTTTACTTTGGTTGACTTTTGAGGCATGTAAATGATGGATTTTTGTGTAATTTTCATGGCACTTAGATACTTTTACTCTCCTTGAACACTTCTAGAAGTTTCCTTGATGTAAATGGTAAATATTTAATGCATGGATAGGTTTCCTAAGTTTTAGAGGCAAGTTGTTTTGACTGCCTATTATCTAGTGCTTAGTTTGGAATTAGTTAAAACAGCTCCTAGGAAGCTGAGCTCGACCCCTAGAGGTGGGGAAAGGAGTTAGATCTTCTATATTATGCCTTCTCTTACTCATTTTCATGGTTGGACTCTTGAGGGAGAAGCTCCTATTGTATATTTTATTTGTATCTCTGCAATTTGAGGAAAAGGAAGACCAGGGTTTTGCAGACATCATTGGGATTCTTGTGGACTCTTGTGTTGATGGTGTGTTCTCTTATTGTAATTGTAAGTGTGTTTATGTGTTCCATATCTTTCTTTATTGCAGCTTATTAAACAAATGAAGTGATAAAGTTTGAATTCATGCATGTCATGCTCAGCTTTCAAATTTGTTTAATGTTTATGTTTTCCACTGTCTAAAGAGGATTCAAAGTCATTGTTTTCCCTCTTTAGCTTCTCCTCTTTCCTCCTTGATCATCCATCTCAGCTAAAAGCATCAGCACAAACTCCTACCTTGCCCCAAAGACCCACCTGCAAAAACTGAGCTCAATCCCCGCACCTTAAATTGCAGATCCTCAACTTGCCACCAAAAAACCCAAAAAAAACCCCAAATCAACTTTCAAATCAGTTTACTAGCCTAATATCTGTGTTACCTTGATTGGTCATCTCTTCCCATTGAAAATTTAACGAGATTGACCGGAGAGAGCCTTCTCATACCCCGTAGGGCTAGCTACTTGGTGAAATGGTTTGATGTTGCCTTGAAGGTTTGCCTTTCTCAGTGTGAGGTGAAATCTCAAGCGCTAACACACTCAAAGAGACTTAAATGCTAGACAAAGAAAATGGAGTGAATTCCTAAGTGAATATGACTTTGGAATATCATATATTAAATGAAAAGAAAATGTAGTTGCAGATGTTTTAAGCAGAAGACCCCGGATATTCAAAGTAGACTTAAGGCAACGAGTACTAGAACATCTCATTAAGAATAGCTGGTATTTAAAGATAAGATCTAGTCTTGATAGTAAAAAGCCAAAATATCTAAGTTTGAAGGATATGAACTAAAAGATGATGGAATCTTACGATTTCATGGAATGATGTATATTCCTGATAATAGGTATCTTCGAGACACTATCCTTAAGAAAGCCCACAGAGCAGTATATTGTGCACATCCTGGAGTAAAGAAGATGTATACGGATACCAAGAAACTCTTCTTCTAGTCGGACATGAAACGTGATATCGTTCAATTTATTGCAAGATGTTTGGAATGTCAACAAGTAAAAGCAGATCATTGTCATCCAGCAAGTCTCTAACAACCTCACGACATTCCTATGACCAAGTGGGAGATCATTTCTATGGATTTCATCACTAGACTACCTCTGACTTCTCAAAGACACGATGTCATTCTGGTAGTAGTGGATAAATTAATGAAAAGCGTTCAATTCATTCCCGTAAAAGATACTTACGAAATTGCTAATGTAGCTCAAGTATTCATAAATGAAATTATCAAATTTCATGGAGTACCTAAGAAGATTATATCAGATAGAGATTCACGATTTACTTCAAGATTCTGGACTTGCATGTAGGCAGCTTTAGGAACTCAATTAAATTAAGCACAGCTTATCATCCTAAAACTGATGGGCAAACAGAAAAGGTCAATCAAGTACTTGAAGATATGTTGAGGATGTATGTTATGGATCAGCAATCACACCGAGAAAAGTACTTATCCTTAGTCGAATTTACATACAATAACAGTTACCACAGTTCAATCGGAATGTCTCCATTTGAAGCATTATACGGCAGACCTTGCAGAACACCGTTAAGTTGGGACAAGTTAGAAGATCGAGTGATAATAGGACCAGAATTAATCCAAGAAATGGATGAGCAAGTAAAACAAATTAGACAACGATTAAAGGAAGCACAGGATAGACAAAAGAGTTATGCTGATGCTCACAGCACTGATAGGAAATATGAAGTAAGGGATCAGGTTTTCATCTGCATCAAACCAAATAAAAGTACTATCTGATTCGGAAAAGGGACAAAATTATCACCCCGATTTATTGGACCATTTAAAGTCATGGAAAGAGTTGGACCTGTCGCCTATCGTCTTGCACTGCCACCTCACTTGCATAAAATTCATAATGTATTTTGTGTATCTATATTAAGGCATTACATAGCTGACCGATCTCATAACCTTCAATGGAAGAAACTGCAAGTATCAAACAAAGGAACCATATCGATCGAACCATTACGTATACTAAAACGTAGAGTTCGACAGCTCAGAAATCATTTGGTAGACCAAATTAAGGTACAGTGAGACAAGTATAGTCCTGGATCAGCTACTTGGGAAGATACAGAAATCATATGTCAAAAATACCCCAACATGTGCCAATTTTGAAGAACTTTAAACCATGTTATGTATATATTTACTTTACTTTAATCAGAGACTCAGAACCATTTTGAAATGATCATATATAAACGTGAATTTTTATAACATAATATCTGTTTAATTCCACTAGTACATGGATACCAAGACGGAATATGTTATTGATCTTACTAAATTATAGTTATCAAAGCAAAGTTTAAATATTTGAATAATTTTGCTTCTGATGGGAATTAAGATATTATAATTTTGTTTCATTTATGCATATCAATATGATTGATGAAATAGAAATCAAAGAATGATTACATTTTAATATGAAAGTTAATGACATGAATAGAATAAGGCAAAGTATGCTATACTATAATTGACATGTTTGAATTATACATAAGCTATTTGTTTTGGACATGTTAATGCACATTTTTTCATGGAAAAGTGTTTATGATTACAGATAATATATGTTACCAAAATGACTGCGTGATGACATAAACCTCAGAACAATTAAGGCTCAAAGAGATTCCATGATAAGGTATTAACCCTGATTCTACTGGGAGGGGTGGAGGTGTTGCCCACCATGTATCCTCCGAACCCTGGAGTCATGGGAGGATTGTGCGAGTCACACTCCCCTAGACATGTGATGATGACTACCAGATGCCTACTAGGGATCAGGTCGATATAGCCGACGCTGTCATCCTTGGAGTTTATAAATGGTTAGGTCAGTATAACTGACACCATGACATACTCCAGTAGAGGATGGATAGGATGGGAGCGAAAGAGATTAGGAAGGATAGGATGATTTTGTAATAGTTGGGGAACCTGATGAAATAAAACATAATCATTAAAGTTATAAACTTAAAGTATTCAAAGCAGCAATTTTATAGTGCCCTCACATTAAGTAAGAATTTAACCTCAATACACAATCCTAAGAAGAATGTACCAATCGCTATCATAAAATATTCATATAAGACAAAATTCTAACTTCGGGACTAAGTTTTCTAAAGGGTGGGTGTATGTAACGACCTATCTATAAAATAAATATTATATAAATTATATTAATCAATTAATAAAATAATAAAAATAAATTAATGATAAAGTATTTTAATAAGCCTAAACCTTTATATTAAAATCAAACAAAAGGATATTTTATCAAAAATCAATATACCTTTTCAAAAGAAATATATATGACGTGACATGGGAACGGTGTCACGAGGAGATGAAGCGGTGGGTTGCTGGAGGAAGGGCGGCTACAGCCAAGAACAATTTATAAACTAGAGAGAACAACTTTGGGAGGGGATTGGGAAGAAGAAGAAAGAACGAAGGGGATACTGAAGAAATACGGAACTTTATAAACTTGCGTTACCAACAGAAGGGGAGCTGGTTGTTCTAAGGTTTCTGGGCACGGGGGAATGGTCTACTTCAACTGAGAAGCTTACTAAACTGAGTAGCGAAGTTTGGTTGGGTGATTTCAGTCTTTTGGTAAACGGGAGCGAACTGGAGAAGTTCTGAAACATCTTCATCCATAGCAGACATCCGAAGCAGACCAAGTAAGTACTTACCATCGAATCAATCAATTAGTTATAAGAAGTTTTGTATAAATTTAGAACAAAAAAAATTTTAAGGTTTCATACTCTGTTCAGGATAGATAGCTCTATAAAACTCCTTTGCAATATTTACAGTTCAGTCAATCTTAATGGTTTCAGAAATGGTTCTTTAAATTAGTTTAGTCCTTACAGAAATGTGGCTCCAGCATTTTTCAAACCAAATGGCATTTTAGCATAATGAAATGTTCCCCAAGGGGTGGTGAATGCAGTATTATCTCTGTCATCTTCATGCACTAAAATTTGATTATACTCGGAATATCCATCAAGCAATGACATGCGTGATGCTCCAACCACTTTCTGGAGGATATAATCCATCTTTGGCAGCAGGTAATTGTCCTTCAAAGACACTTTATTCAAATTCCGGAAATCAATACACAATCTGATCTCTTTGGTCTTCTTTCTCACAGGAACAAGATTAGAAATCCAATAAAAAACTCTGATTGGGACAATTATACCAGCCTTGTATAATCTGTTTACCTCTTTTTCAATGGACAGCAGCAACTTGGGATTGATTCTTGTCAGCTTCTATTGGAACGGCTTATGATTTGGCTTGGTGGGAATAGTGTGTTGAATTATATCTTTGTTATACACCTTTAGATTTGAATAATCCCAAGCAAACACATCAGCAAATTCAAATAACAATCTAACATATTTAGATTTTACCTCAGGAGACAATGTCTTCGATAATTTCACAAACTTGGGCTTCTCGGTTGTTCCAAGATTCACATTCTCAACACCTTTATCTGTAGGCATCAAGCTTGGCTTCCTAGCCACATCATCTTGATCAAAAAGTTCTTCTAAAAGTATGAGACCTTTAGGAATGATATTGTCCTCCAGCTGCAATATTTCTATCTGATTCACCCCAATTTCCGGTTCATTGTCATCATGATCACAATCTATGGAAGCATCCTTGTAATTCCCTTCATTCTGCAAGAAATTATTGATCTCCTTATCGTCCCAAAACACTTGCCAATACCTTAAATTGTCCGGAACAGCTAGGCAGTGCTTGACATGGATTTCAAACTTGTTATTGGAATTCATCGGGATTTTCAAATTACTTGCAGCAATAGCAAGTGAATTTGCACTAACATTTTGAGCACGGGGTACTGTTGTCAAGGTATAATTTGGAAACACCCTTAAGATATCTAAAACTGCATTATGGTAGGCCCTCATTCGAGGATGTTTGGCTTGATATTCACCCTTAACTTGCTTGATTAGCAGCTCCGAATCTCCATAGACGAATATCCTTTTTGCATTCAGCTTTTTTAGAATCTTCAAACCTGTAATCAACGCTTCATATTTGGCTTCATTGTTAGAACAGTGAAAGGCCAATTTATATGAACAAATTCTAACATTACTAGGGACATTATTTGGTTGGAAAACGGGCCTGCGAATCCAAATCCCTATGCTAGCACCATCCTTACCCACAGCTCCGTCAAAATCCATGCTCCATAGGCCTGCTTTTCTTCTAAGTGCTGAAATTTTGTTTCATCCTCTTTCTTACCTTGACTGGTCTCTTCAATCTGTTGTTGTTCATTACCTTTCTGCTGCTGACGGAATGTGGACTGCACAGAGGTGCTTGCAATTTTTTGTCTTTCTTGATCAAGGACTGCTCTGAAATTTTCTGAAATCTCTGGCACATCTTCTACTTCAACCAATTGACTATCAATATCATTCAAACCACTTTCGGAATATAATACAAATGACTCTAAATCTGTATGTACAGCATTAATTGGATGATTAAGTGATCCTGTACTTCATTTTCTTCTCCCTACATAATTTTCTCAATTGACCAAACACGGGAATGGTAGCATAGAAGAAATCTAGTTGTAAAGTCCCTTTAAGCTTTGCACCCCACGATCTAGACAAAAGCATACCAAACCGTGGCGGAATGTCTGCAACAACCACATCCATGAGAACATTCTTTGCTGGGATTTGGTCTAAAGACACCACCAAGTCTTTGATAAGACCAATAACGAACTCTACCCGAATCAAAAGAATACAGATCATGATATTTTCAAGTAATGTCAAGGCCCAGTTTCTCCATAATGGCTTTTGGCATCAGATTATGGGAAGCTCCGGAATCAAACATGGCACTGTGGAGGACATACTCCTGCAATCTAAGGCTTATATAGAATGGAGGAACTTCACTATCCTCGGATTGACCTTCTAAAGCAGGACCAAAGATGAGCTCAGAGTGATCATCTTCTACATTGACCATATCAGATAAAGGATCTATGTTCAAAATTTTGGACACTTGGTGTTTATAACTGTTGTTCTTCATCAATTCAGTCAAAGGAATTGAAACTTTTAATTTAGCAATCTCATTTTCTAAACTAAAAGCTGAAACTGTATCTACCTCTTTGACTTGAGGGTCCTTCTTTTCGACCTTTTCCTTTGCCACACTTTGCTGATTGGTCTTCTCATTTGCAGATGATCCTTTGCTGGAATTTGGATCAGCAAGCTCCTTCCCCTTCTTCTGAATGTTCGAGGAGTCATTCTTAGATTGCGCTTCCTTTCTCTTTTGAACCAGGCTGACTGGTACATATCTACTTCTCAATGAATATTGTTCCTGTTGTGTTGTCAATGCATTCATATATCCACGCTGATAGTTATCAGACTCATCCTCCAAAACTGCTTCATTTGCCAATATGTAATCTTCACCCTTTTGCACATTAAGGATCTCTAAATATTCTTCATCTTCCATGAGATAGATAGGTAAACCATCAGCAGTAAAGAAATGATTTGCCTCCACTACCGGACCATCATCATCTTCACTCTCCATTCCATGTACGTAGTTTTGCTGCAAAGGAGTTTTGACTTGCTGCCGCAATGATTGATCTGGTGCTTTCTGCTCCCTTTGTTTAATCCTAAACTGACGTTGTTGTTGTCCTCTAAAGTTTGGACTTCAGATTGTGTTTTTAGACTTGTCTGCAATTGTTAACCAATCAAACATCTTCTCAATTTTCTGGAGTATATGATCTGCCTTAACATCTAAGGAAGATGCTTCTTCCTTTATAGTCCCCTTCTTTTTAGTTTTCATCTTTGCTCTTTTGGCCAGCAGATTTGCCTCTACACTCACTGTGTTCTTCTACATATCTTCAAGTGTGGTAATATCTCTTTCTCTCAACTAATATGCCATATCAGCATCGAAACCGTCAGGAAATTTGATCAATTCTAACCCCATCGGTGGCTTAATGTCAGCCAGAATAGCATTATAAACTGTATTGAACCTTACGCAGTAATCTTGGACACTTTCACCTACATTCCTTTTAATGTTTTCATACTCAGATAGAATTTGGAGAGGATTTTTCTTTACCTCCGATCGGTCTAGGAAGTGTCTATGAAGAACTGGCAAAGTATTGATAGATCCCACTGGTAATGCTCTGAACCATTTTCAGACCTCGCCTCCAAAACTCTGCACAAATAACCTCATGGACACATTTTCGGCATCTACCTCATAAAGATCAAAGAAGTCGTTCATCCTATCAACATGCTGCTGAGCTGTGATACTTTGAGTGGCATCAAACAGAGGTATTTTACTTCAGTAACCCGTAGGCATATCATCCAAATTCTAAGGCAGAACGAGAGGTACATATCTGGCAGCCATGACTCGAGGCAGATTTGAAATTGGTCTCGGAGAAAGAGGAGGATTTATGACAACAAGAGTTGTTGATGTAGCAGAAGTAATGGGAATTTGTGGGGTAATGATAGGCTGATGAGGGAGGGAAGGTATAAACGGAGAGTCGAATGATTCACTAGAATATGGGGAATTGATGATGAAGCAAAAGATTTTGAAGCCGAATTAGAGACTTTAGGAATTCGATCAATGGCGATGGACGACTGAGGAGAGTTTTGAAGATTTCGGTTACTTATCAAGTTGGCTCGTTGGATTTCATGTTCTCTGGTGAATTTTGGGTCTGCGACTATGTCCAACAATTCGCTATTAGATGTGGTTCTAAACAGGGAGAGACCAAAGTATTCGTCAAAAGGAAGATCTTCAAGGAATAGCCACTCCACCGGACATGAATGAGATCTGAACACCGGTCTAGGACTTGATAAACTTTCTTGTCTGAGTATCCTCAGAATGAGATTAGGATTTTCAAATACGGGAGGAGGATCGGGATCGGGATTGGACCTAGTGTATCTCTTTGAAGCCAGTGTGTTCAAAGTTCTCAAAGTTTGATATTGCTTTACAACTTTCCACTTTTCAGCCTACTAAATTCTAAACTTATCATCCAAAGTTCAGAACTTCTCAATTGTACTAGGGTGATTTGTCATTCTTCCCCAGTATGGTCGCCACTATGTTAGAGCCTAGATCGACCTCAGGCTGAAGGGAAGCAATCTTAGGATAACCACCAACCAAGCTTAACCTGGTAGTTAGCCCTACCAGGTCAGGAGAAGGCTCTCTCCTTGTCAATCTCAGTTGAGATGACTGAATTAAATATGGAATTTACGTTAGGTATAGTAGCTCTAGGGTTTTTGGTTGATTTTGAAGGTTTTGTTGCAGGATCAAATGGAGCAGGCAGCTTTGGGTCCAGGAAATCGAGTCAGAATTGTTGGTGTTCTGTGGGGTGAGGTAGGTAGGTGTTTTGGCACTTGGAATTGAGTGAGATGGTAGGTCTAAGACTGGTGAGGAGCTGAGGAGGGCATGCAAAGATCACAAGTCCTCTTCAAATAGCTGAAAACATTAAAAACTAAATGTATTCCCAAGGCAGAGCATTGTTACCAATGTATTCTACCTATCTATCTTGATTTCATTTAGTTAAGAAGAATGAAATAGATTTTGGCACATATAACACATGAGAAAAACTAATGACAAAAGGAGAAACAATGCAAAAACACATTACCATAAGAATTCCACAAAAATAGCTACAATTCCTTGTTTATTTCCTTGCCAAACTATTGTGGAGATGTACAATGTAGCTCAGAGCGTCCAAGAGAGTCCAAGATTTTTAGCTTGTATGCTCCTTTTTGCTCCTTAAGGCCTTTCTCAACTTAGCCTTAAGTTTCCTCATCCTTATATTGCATATTTTGTTCCGGGTCATATAGTGATAAGCCATGTGGCGAAGCATCTTCTTGCCTCTATTGGCCTTCTCAAGCATCCCCTCAAGGTGTATATTGAGCCTCTCAAGCCATGTTTCCTTATCATTCTCAATTTCTTGTTCAATAGGGGTTAATGGAACATTGGCTTCCTTGATATTTGCCTGCCTTCCTTTATCATTTGTAACTCCATGAGGACTTGCTTGTCGGTCAATTGTTTGTTTTCTTGCTCTAGACAATTGATAATCCACTTTTCCCTCTCTAAATTGACTGACAGGCTTGTATCTGAGCCTCTTGCTCCTTGATGATCATGTCTTTAGTAATCTTTGTACATTGAGTTTCCAAATCAATGACATCAACTCCTTGTGTCTCCTCATGATCAACAAGGTGAAAATCTCTCTCTTGCCCATTACTAAGATCCTTCTCATGCATCCTTTTCTTGCCTTTACCTTTGTCCTTGCTGTGCTGCCCAACCTGCCTCTGTTTAGCTGAAGATGAAGGCAAAGCCCCTTCCACTCCTTGTGGAGATAGCAATTGCCTATTGCCTGAAGATGAAGGCGAGACCCCTTCCACACCTTGTGGAGATAATACTCGCCTGGCAGCTGCAAAAAGTTTCCTAGTGCCCCTCTCATATGTCACAAACACTGGCACTCCCACAGTTTCAGTTTCTTGGACCTTTTGTTGTCCTGAATGTCCACCTTCTTCCTGAGGCACTGATGAAAAGACTTGAGGGCTTTCGAACATTTCATGAGAAATGAAGGTCTCCCATGGTATGTTAAGTAAGTTCATCTAATGTAAAACAATGATTTTAATCACAGAGAAGTGGTAGATGCTGGTTAGCTGTTGGGGGTATGATTTCTTCTTTACAATGAGTGCCATCTTCTCAATGTTTCTGAATATGAAGTAGGGGATATTCATCATTCTCACCCTAGTGAAATGCATCAACAGTCTAATGTGGTAGGCATACAATCGGGAGAACTTACCTTCACAAGTAAAGTACTTGATGATGATCTTCATCAATGGAGCAAACCTATCCTCCAAGAATTTAAAGGGGAATACTCTGCTGAGTTTGTTATGATATTTAGCCTTATTGTAAAGCTCATAGTACTCCCTGTCAATATACTAACCTTTGTTCCACTTTTTACCCACATTTGGAATACTTGTAGCCTCTGAAATGACAGTTGGTGACAAAGTGAATGTGACTCCAGCAAGGTGTACCTCATTCTTATCCAAATGTGTCACAAACAACCTTGCTAATTCATGATGAGATTTAACCCTTTCCACCATTTCACAAAAACTGAAACATTATTGATGTCTGAAACAAGAAAGGGCAAATGCGCAGGCTGGCAGTTCCCTCAAACTGGTGGGCTCCTCCCTGATATGTTTTCCTCCCTTATGAGGCCTTTTGCCCTGAGTGTCTCTCTCCCTAGAACTGTCACTATGTGTTTCTTCCTCTATTTCATACTCACTGTCCCTCTCCATTGTTGTACAATTGTTTGTCTTTAAGGTAAAAGAAGAGTGATGGATTGGTGAATGAAGGTAAGATGAGTATGAAGAGATTTTGAATAGAAAAGTAAGTGAGGGTGAACAAGAATGGGAAAGGGATGTAGGGAGTAAGTAGGGTTAGTGAATAGTGTAGGGTTTGGGAGTATTGTATAGGGTTTGGGATGTATGGGTATAGGATTTGGGAATTACGGAAAGGTTTAGGGAATGATGTCTAGGGAATTATGTATGAGAGGATGGGGGGATGGGGTTTAGTGAAGCAGAAAAAGATGATATGGGACAGTAGTAATGAGTGTATTTTACAATATATGAGATAATTTAGTGCCAATTAGGGTTTGATGGTTTTGAGAGACAACACAACCCAAAATTGATGCAACAATTCTTTTAGCAAGAATAGTGATGTTACTTACTTGCAATGGAGGAATTTGGGAGTTTTGAAGCGATTTGATGGAATTTGCAATTGTTTGTAGCCCAACTACCAGGTGTGTAGCACACTCTCACAGGTGCGTAGCGCAGCTCCTATGCGTAGCGCCAGTTCAAAATAACACAACAGAGAAAACCCAGGTGCGTAGCGTCGTTCCTGTGCGTAGCGTTGGGCTCAGTTGCGTAGCGCCAGGCTTAGGTGCGTAGCGCCAGGCAATTTTCCCCAAAAACACAGCAATTTCCCTCCCTTTGCTCAATAACACCTTAAAATCGCATTTTTGCTCATGAAACTCAATTCAAACAATGAAATAACTTGTGAGAGAAATGACCTTTATATGGCTTGGGCACTTTTGATTTTTCATTTTTCAAAACCCACTTTATAATGTCTCTTGGCTTTTTCAAATACTCTGTTTTTTGGATGCTTGACTTTTTGTTGGAAATAGGTAAAATGATGCTTGATGATCTTTTGCTTTTGTAGTGGCATGTGTTTGGAAATATCAGCAGGTGACCAGGAGCACCGTGAGACCATTAATTACATATGAGAAATGATAAAATTACATGAAATTTACAAATAAAAACCAAGAAATGATAAAATTACATGAAATTTACAAATAAAAACCAATGCTCTGTTTTCACCTCAAAATAGTTTTGAGGTGAAAAACTTATTAAGTTTACAAATTATGAAATTAAAAGTCTCCTGATGATTATTGTCTTCCTCATGTGTCTGTTGACCATTATTAATGAATGTTTATTGTAAATTTGACATAGTGAAATCTTAATACCTAACTAGACTATAACCCTAAGACCTATTTAATGAAATAACTGAAAATGAACCTGGACCTGAACCATTGACTGAATCACACATGAAAAGAGGTCAGCAGATATATGTCATGAAGGAAAAACTGACATGTGCCTACCATCAGTTGATCCATGACCTAATGCAATTCAACTTATTTAGAATGGGACTCCTAATATGAATGCAAAAGAGTAAATTTTGATCACTGATGGCAGTGTGAAGACACTGGCACTAACAGTAGCGACCACCCGTTGACCAAGGTGTCCGTGAACCACAACCAAAAAAAAAATAGTATCATAAGAATAATAATAATATTATTAATGATAATTATTGATGATTAAGACAGAATTGAACTATTAGGATTGACTGATGATCAGAAGGATTTTCCATCAACAATACTTGATTACCAATTGATGCAAGGTGATTTAATATTTTTGGAAAGTCATACTTGAGACTTTCTAATTTAGAAATCCATCCCTGCGCTACCAAATTTTCAACACTCCCTCTTAGCTAGGGAGGAATTTCTTTCTACAACAAAAGATCTTAATTTTCTCTGCTCATCTTTGTTCAACGTTGCTCTGTATCATCTAGAACAATGATGTCTCACTCTAATGAAGAAAAATCATCACAGGTGAGTTACGACTACCACCCTATATCCACAAACAATAGGGGATATTAATCTATCACCCTATACTCACTTCGGGGGATTGCCACTTGCCAACATATGGCAAGGATGTCGCATAACCAAGCCTCATCTCTGCTTGGGGGGATAACCCACTTGACAAGGATCTCACACAACCAAGTCACATCTTTGCTTGGCGGGATAACCCATTTGTCAAGGATCTCACACAACCAAGTCACATCTTTTCTTTGGGGGATAACCCACATGTCAAGGATCTTACACAACCAAGTCACGTCTCCGTTAACCCACTTGACAAGGATCTCACCCAACCAAGTCTCATTTTTGCTTGAGGGGATCCACTTTTCAACACATGACAACGATCTCGCACAACCAAGTCTCATCTTTGCTTAGGGGGGTCCACTTTTCAACACATGACAAAGATCTTGCACAACCAAGTCTCATCTCTGCTTAGGGTGATAAACCACTTGTCAAGGATCTCGCACAATCAAGTCAAATCTCTGCTTGGGGGGATAACCCACTTGTCAAGGATCTCCCACAACCAAGTCACATATTTGCTTGGGGGGATAACCAAGATAACCCACTTGTCAAGGATCTCGCACAACTAAGTCACATCTCTACTTAGGGGGAGAACCTACTTGACAAGGATCTCACGCAACCAAGTTGAATCTCTGCTTGGGGTGATCCACTTGTCAACGCATGACAAGGATCTCGCACAACCAAGGCTCATCATCCATGACAACCCTCTCTAGGAAGGGTCACATCCGTCAATCCAACCTCTCTGAAAACCAAGAACTTCCCTTCCAGCAAAGGCTTGGTAAGTATGTCAGTTATCTGATCATCAGTCACAATATGATGGAGCCTCACTGCTCCTCTCTGCACCATATCCCGGATATAGTGGTATTTGATCTCAATGTGCTTGGGCTTGTCATGGAACACATTTCAAACTCAAAAGTGTTAATTTTAGGTATGTTCTATGCTTAGAGCAATTTATTTCAATTTTAATAGTTAGCTCAATATCTTTTCCAGATTAGCAATCACATCAGCATTAAAGTAAACTGCAGATAAAACATAGACATAAATCGCAGAAGACAAACAAAGACAAGAGGACACAAGACGTGGCGCTAGCCAGGGACAAACCCCAATGTGGGGAAACCCTTGATCAATTCTTCTTTTATGATTCAATAATTCAGTAGAGAGAGAGATACTACATTTACAACATAAGTCAACACTTTGACTTTTCTAGATAAGAGCAGAGATCATCTCTAGGAAGATGACACATGAGATTAGTGAAAAACATGTTGCTTCAACTAATTCTCCAAGGTGACTCCTTCACCTCTGATTGTGCTACATCTCGTCATCATGTTGCACCTCACCGTGCTGCACCATGTTGCACACATCATCACAATGTTGGACCTCATGACTGTTGCACCTTATGCTGCATTGTTGTCCCATGTGCCATGGTTGAACCATGTTGTCATACTGCATGTCTCATGTGCTTGCAGCACCATGCTTGCTATTGTACCATGCTTGCTGCTGCACCATGTGCCTTCTGCCATGTCACAGCTGTTGTCTCACTTTGCCTTGCTATACCTTGTAGTTGTCCCATATGTCTTGGCATACCTAGTTGTTGTCCATGTGTCTTAGCATCACCATGTCACCTTGTTGTCCCATGCATGTTAGCAGCACTATGTCCTTGTTGTTCCATGCATGTTAGCAGCACTATGTCACCTTGCTATCCCATGCGTGTTAACAGCACTATGTCCTTTGTTGCCCTATTAGTATTGTTGTATCAACATAGTTGTTGTCCCATTATAGTTGTTATACCTTGTTGTTGTCCTATGTGACTTTGCAGCACTATGTAGCCTGTTGTCCATGCATCTTGCCAGCACCATGTAGCCAGCTGTATATTTACTTTGTTGCACTAGTTTGCAGCACCATGTAACCTTTCTACCATGTGTTGTTTCACCACGCTGCACTACTACACTGCATCACTAGATACAGCATCACCCTACAGCCCTTATCTTCCATACAAATCAACAAGGCAGCCTTCTAAAGACTGCGGTTCTCCAAAGGGATAACCCTCCATACAATGTTCCACCAAGTTTCGGGGACGAGGAGGCGAGGGAGCGGGGATATGCAGGGGCAACCTATGCAAAAGCTCCCCACCAATTTTTAGGAAACGTGGGGGGACGTTGGGGTCTTAAAAACTTATAAATATAAAATATAAATCGATGATTCATATAACCGAAACAAATTTAAAACGAAAAGCATAATCATTGATATCATTATCATATAAAATATAATCATACATCATAGATGTAATTTTGTAACTGTACAGTGTAACTACTAGTCTACTAACTTACTAACAATGCATAATGAAAATAAATTATAAGATTATAAAGTTTTGAAGTTTTAAACTTTAAACCATATTGATGTTCCACTTCCAACTATGAACATTGAATATTGAATAATATAAAACTCAAGTATGATACATGAGCGACAACGTTCCGTTCAACAAAGGAGCAGACAAAAGGTTGCTTGGCGATGACGACAATGTTCAATTCAACGAAGAAGCAAACAAAAAATGAAATGTGAAATGAACATGATGAAAACCCTTCCTTGTCGGTCAACAAATATTAAAAATTACGATTTTTTTGTTTCATACAAAAAATTGTGAATTTTTTCTAGGGAAACGACCACTTAAGACCCCTTTCACCTAGGAAACGACCCCAATTGGAGAAAACGACCCCTTGCAAGTTCCTCGCATACCCAATTTTTTGGGAGCGTGGGGAAACGTCCCCCTCTCGGCCCCAAGTCCCCGAAACGCGAGGGAGCTAGGAAACTCAACCCCCAGGTGGAGGGACGCGACCCCATGGAACACTGCCTCCATACTTATGCTATTTCTTTAGGCCTTGTTTGACTACGATTAAGGCCACGTTGTCCCTTCAGCTCCTTCATATTGCGGCTAAGGTCATGTTGTCCCTTCAGCCCCTTTACATTGTCTAAGGCAGCCTCCACGTTGTTCCTTTGACCCCTTATATTGCGTTTATAACTCCATTGTCCACACAGCTATTCCTCGACCTAATCTGCCCAGCATTATGCACTTGGAACAGCCTTTACTTACCACGTTATCACCTACAGCAAACCCTCACTGCGGCCCATAAACTTAGTAGCGTTAGCGTTGAATTAGATTAGCGTTTAGGGTTGGATTAGACCAGCGTTTAGGGCACCCTTTAGGTTTGCGTTAGGGCACTCTTTAGTCTGCATCTAGGACTGCCTTCCATCTGCGTCTAGGGCAGCTTCTTTTCCTCCAACGTCTGGGGGCTTCCACTCCTAGATTTCTCTTCTACTAAAACCCAAGACAAGTGGAGAGAGAAATCAAGATAGAAGTGTGTGTGAGAAATGACTCTCAAGTCATCTTTTTTTATACTAAAACATTGAGCACATGTGGGGTTTATTTGGTTGCTGGCCTACTTTGACGAATTGTCTTATAACACAAATAAATTCATAACTCCATGAAAACTTATCGGAATTGGATGATCTTTAGATCAATCCTACACCTCTCAATGAGGGATCCATGAAAAATATCAGTTGCCATAAATAAGATGACCCACATGGAATTTGGACCTAGTTGCCAATTTTAACACTCCGTCTCAACTAGGGAGAACTCCATCCGTTGATCCATATGTCTGATTGTACTATCTCTATCATCAGTTCCCTGCATTTCTATGCTCTACTCTACTGAGCTCTACTCTGCTCTACTCTGCTGAACCATGAAGAAGAAGAATTGATTGAGAACGCCTCATACCATTCTCTACTGACCCGAAGTCAGTTTTATTGATCCCAGATCAATGTCACAAGAGAGTGTCTCAAACCACTCATGTTGATCCCAGATCAGTTACATTGATCCCAGATCAATGGAGGTCATCCTAGCATAGGGAGTACAGTAGATAGAACGATGCGTCCATTAATAGTATTACTATGGTCCCTAAGCCCATTTCCCTGCTCATTGGCCAGATGAGAGGTACTTCCCATGAGTCCCAAACTGCATGGGTACGATGCCTCGATAGGAGAACCATTCACCCTGTCCCTAAGTCGCCTCAGGGTATCACAGGGGCTGAGCCATTCACCCTGTACACAGCATACCATTAAGGGAGGGTGAGTCGCCCTACGGTCGTGTGTTGCTCCAGTAAGTACCCCAAGCCCCCCGGAGCTCCCAGAGCTTAATGCATGCAACATGCAGGACCCTCATAAGAGGGTCTCTCAACGACTTCAAGTCGTTTGGGAAAGTCACAAATTTGACCTTTCCCCGAGGCTTTGACAAAATGTCTGCGACCTATACACCAGTCTCAATGCAATGGAGCCTCCTCACTCATCGACGCACCATATCCCTGATAAGGTAGTATCTAATGTATATCTGCTGGAGCAATCATAGAATACGGGATTCCTCAACAATCGAATCCCCCCCTAGTTCACAGAGAAGATCAGGTGGTATCCATCATGTGTACAAACAACTCACTGAAGAGCTTCCACAACCAGGTAGCTTCATACAAGATCATACTCGTAGCTATGTATTCGGTCTCAACGATGCTTATAGCAACTGACTTCTGCTTCCTGCTCATCCATGATATCGAAGCAGAATCCAAAGAGAACCAGCACTCAGATGTGCTCTTGCGATCCTCCACACTGCCTGCATAGTCAGCATTCAAAAATCATGCAGCGTCACATTTCCGACAGTGTATCTCAATTCATGAGAGATATTGCCCCGAAGATATCTCAAAAGATTCTTGGCACCAACCCAGTGAGGCTCAACCATATATGAGCTCATCATGCTAACAGCAAAACATATGTCCGCATGAAAGTTCACCATGAACATCAATGCAAATGAGTTTATGAAACTCAGAGGCATTTCCCAAATCTGCTCCGGCATCACGACCATATAACTTCTGAAAGTTAAGATCCTCAAGGTAGTCACAGCCTTGCAATTTACCGTTCCACATCTGAAATCCAACTCCCTCTTACTTCTGCAAATGAGAGGGTCTACAGCTGTCAAAAATAGGTCGTCCTTAGAAGGTGCCAGTATGAGAGGTCTATCATCCACAACCTTCGAGCAATGGTTTGGATCGGTTTCACTCCTAGTGAATCTCAACTTCATCAGACAGCTATCAATCCTCTCATACTATGCCGGAGGTGTTTTGCTTCAAGCTACAGAGGGATTTCTTCCACCTATATACATGAGATTCCCGATTATGAATCTCAAACAGCTCAGGTTGTTCCAAACATGTGGACTTGCTACATAAGGAGATGGTCCCCTTGTAAGATTTTCCTTCAGAACATCTTAGACATGTACCTTCATGCTCTTCTTGAATTCAGGCATCCATGTCACCATCTGACTCACATCGGGTAGGGCCCCATAAGTAGGCCTCCGTGTTATAGATGAGATAAGTCAATTGACATGATCCCCAATGGACCATCCTACAACTTGATACAAATTGCCAACCCTAAACCCATGGAAAAAAGCATCTTTGAAAATTCTATTTTCAAACACGTACCTTTCCATTGATGAATGTTACCTTAAAACCTTTGACTTCCATTGCCGAAATGGACACCAAGTTCTTCTTGCGATCAAGTACATAAAAGAGATTCTGTAAATGAATCGAGTTACCCTCATTCAATTGAGGGGTAACATTTCCTACACCCTTTCCAGGATAGGTGGCATCGACTCCAAGTATAATCCCACGATTGTTTCCATCTCTTACCAAATTCGAGAGAGCACCCTTCTATCCGATGAAGTGCCTTGAAGCACTATAATCAATAAGCTAGGTTCCCACAGAATCTGAAGGAGAGGGCCAATACAAGATAACGCTTCTTTATCTTATCAGGAACAACATTTGATTCTTCATACCTGGGGTTCCTTGCTTTCTCTAAAGAGTCGGCCATTTCCTTGATGACTTGCATTACCTATCATTCCTTTGATCATTGAAGATGTCCCTAGAATGATTGTTATCATCATCAAGTGATGTGTTCCTGCCATTTGGACATTCCTTCGCATAATGGCCAAACTTATTGCAAACAAGGCATCTATCTTTCTTTCACCCTTAGATCCAGACTTCCGATTGAAGTGATCTTTAGGCCATCAAAAACTTCCGCTGCGCCATTCTGATAATATTCTCTGCTTCGACTTCACCCTTGGGGAATTTGAAGAGGGATGAGGAATCCATTGATCCTTTTTTCCTTTTCCCACTGTCTTTGGTGATTGCTTTTTCACTCTTGCTTGGGCTTTGACTTCACCTCAACTCTAATACCATGTTAATTTTAGGTATGTTCTATGCTTAGAGCAATTTATTTCAATTTTCATAGTTAGCTCAATATATTTTCCGGATTAGCAATCACATCAGCATTAAAGTAAACTGCAGATAGAACATAGACATAAATCGCAGAAGACAAGCCAAGACAAGAGGACACAAGATGTGGTGCTAGCCAGGGACAAGCCCCAATGTGGGGAAACCCTTGATCAATTATTTTCTTATGTTCTTCAAAAGTTTAGTAGAGAGAGAGAGAGAGACGGTACATTTACAACATAAGTCAACACTTTGACTTATTTAGATAAGAGCAGAGATCATCTCTAGGAAAATGATACATGAGATCAGTCGAAGACATGCTGCTTCAACTGATTCTCCAAGGTGACTCCTTCATCTCTCGTGCTGCATCTCGTCATCATGTTGCACCTCACCGTGCTGCACCATGGTGCACCCATCATCACAATGTTGGACCTCATGATTGTTGCACCTTATGTTGCACTGTTGTCCCATGTGCCATGGTTGAACCATGTCATACTACATGTCCCATGTGCTTGCACACCATGCTTGCCACTGCTATCCATGTTGTCCATGATAGCCATGCTGTCCATGATAGCCATGTTGTCCATGGTTGTTGTTCTACCATGCTTGCTGTTGTACCATGTGCCTTATGCCATGTCACAGCTGCTGTCCCACTTTGCCTTGTCATACCTTGCAGCTGTCCCAAATGTCTTAGCATACCTAGCTACTGTCCATGTGTCTTAGCAGCACCATGTCACCTTGCTGTCCCATGCATGTTAGCAGCACTATGTCACCTTGTTGTCCCATGCATGTTAGCAACACTATGTCCTTGCTGTCCCATGCATGTTAGCAGCACTATGTCCTTTGCTATCCTATTAGTACTATTGTCCCAACATAGTTGTACCTTGTTGCTGTCCTATGTGATTTTGCAGCACTATGTAGCCTGTCCATGCATCTTGCCAGCACCATGTTGCCCAGTTGTATATTCACTTTGTTGCACTAGTTTGCAGCACCATGTAACCTTGTTGCAGTGTGTTGTTTCACCACGTTGCACTACTACACTGCATCACTAAATAGGGCATCACCTACAACCCTTATCTTCCATACAAATCAGCAAGGCAGCCTTCTAAAGACTGTGGTTCTCCAAGGGCATAACCCTCCATACCTACACTATTTCTTTAGGCCTTGTTTGACTGCGGCTAAGGCCACGCTGTCCCTTCAGCTCCTTCATATTGCGGCTAAGGTCTTGTTGTCCCTTCAGCCCCTTTACATTGTCTAGGGCAGCCTCCACGTTGTTCCTTTGACCCCTTATATTGTGGCTATGACTCCACTGTCCACACAGCTGTTCCTCGGCCTAATCTGCCCAACATTATGCACTTGGAACAGCCCTTACTTACCATGCTATCACCTACAACAAAACCTCACTACGGCCCATAAACTTGACTACATTAGGGCTGAATTAGATCAGCATTTAGGGTTGGATTAGACCAGCATTTAGGGCAGCCTTTAGGTTTGCATTAGGGTACCCTTTAGTCTGCGTCTAGGGCTGCTTTCCATCTGCGTCTAGGGCAGCCTCTTTTCCTCCAACATCTAGGGCTTCCACTCCTAGATTTCTATTCCACTAAAACCCAAGACAAGTGGAGAGAGAAATCAAGATAGAAGTATGTGTGAGAAATGACTCTAAAGTCATCTCCTTTTATGCTAAAATGTTGAGCACATGTGGGGTTTATTTGGTTGTTGGCCGACCTTGACGAATTGTCTTATAACACAAATAAATTCATAACTCCATGAATGCTTATCAGAATCGAATGATCTTTAAATCAATCCTACACCTCTCAATGAGAGGGATCCAAGAAAAATATCAGCTGCCATAAATAAGATGACCCACACGGAGTTTGGCCCTAGTTGCCAATTTTAACAGTTTTCAATCATCCGTCGAAAGCATTCTAGGTGAAAGCCTGTTGGGTGGAAACAAGAGGTATAAACAAAAAGTCCAGGACTGTAGAAGACATCAAAAGCAAATGGCAACACAAAAAACTCATTTGTTGAATAATGTTGAATAATGTTAGTTGTCTCCTGGAATTATAGAAGGCTAGGGAGAAAATACAAAGTGGATGTAGTAAGGGACCTTAGAAGATTTAAACACCCTAACATTCTTTTACACCAAAAGATTAAATTGTAAGAAGCAGAAATGCTGGAAGTTGGCAAGAGACAGTGTACAAGAATTCAAGGTGTTGCAATCAATTCAAGAGGATCTTCAGGTGGCATCTGCACTATTTGTAACAATGCAGAGTTTGAGGCAAGCCAAATTATTGACTCCCAACACTGGATCTACACATACCTAGTAAACAAAAGTGACTAGTAAGCACTTCAAGTTTTTTAACATCTATGTTTTTGTGCATTACCGAGAGAGACAAGAGTATTAGCGCACCCTTGAAAAAATGAAAGAGGTAATTGATGTTGAATTTTGTATATTGGCTGGAGATTTCAATATGGTTTTAGCTCAAGAAGAAAAATGAGGGAGCATGGTCTGAGATCCATACTGAGAAAATTTATAAGATATAATGACAGACTGGAATCTCATTGATGTCAAACCAGAAAAGGCAAATACACATGGACCAACAGGAGAAATAGACCAGAACACATAGCCACCAGATTAGATAGATTCTTACTCCAAAGAAGATTTTTAGAAGAGGATATATCTTCCAATAATATACTTGCAATGGTTTCAGATCACAAAGTAACATGTTTATCAATCCATCAAACAAAACAATTTGAGCCACTTCCCTTTAAGTTTAATCCACAGTGGGTGCAAGATGGGTAAGTTAGAGAAATAATAGATAGGGCTTGGAATACAAAATTTGAAGGGTTCTCAATTTCATTTAGGAGTCTAAACTCAAAGGCACAAAAGCAATGCTAAAAGATTGGGCAAAGGCAGAATCGAAGGAACCGATGGCAAGAGGAAAGAGCTCTAGCAACAACTATGGGATCTCCAAGACATAATGGGGCACTTTGAAGTCACACACTAGGTACATATGGAAGAAAAAAGATTATATGGAGAATTATATCAAGCATCCAGAAAGGAGAGAACATTGCAGGTTGAGGTCTCAAAGTCTATGACTCAAGACGAGAGACAAAACAACTAGTTTCTTTCATAAATATACAAAGGCCAAGCAACAAAGAAATAATGTGTGTGAAATACAAAACTAAAATGGAGAGAAAACTATATATTTTGAGGAGATAAAATGGGAAGCCTTCTTCTAGCAATATAAAGAGCTATTCCTAGAGGAAGAGGAAGAAATTTCAATAGCCATAGCCATAATGCTTAACGAAATTCCTCTCAGGGTGACATTCAAATAATGTAGCACTAGAAAAGGATATCAAACTAGAAGAGGTTGTACAATGCTATTTGTGGGCTGAAGCCTAACAAGGCCGCAGGACTTGACAGTTTTACCCTTTGCAAAATGCTACAATGGACATGTTACCGCACAAACTAGCAGGGGGCATAAAAGGGATTCCTAAAGGGCAACTGCTAGATCAAAGGGCAACGATGGAGGCTTAGCTCACTGTCACCTCAGCTAAGACTCCCTACTCTTTACGGACTTTCACCGATGGGAGGAAACCCAGTATATATAAAAGGTCACTTATGAAGGATAAATCAACCAACGGATATGAAGTGACCCTTATAATCCTTTTCCTAGAAGGGGCTTTAAGAATAGAGTTTTCTGGCTTGTCAAGTAAGGTACAAAGACTTCTAGGACAAGGAGGTGAGGAGTTGAGGGTTAGGTTTAGAGGAATATGCCTTATGAAGGAGTTTCCAATCCTAAATACTTATTGAACTTGACTTCTCTAATAGTTCTTGAAGATTTGACCTTTCAAAGGTGTGGGACCACACGAGACCAAGTGGAGCCAGCGTAGGTTTAAGGGGAATAATCTAGAAACCAATGATGTTCTTAACCTAGACAAGGAGGGGGAAAGGACCAAAGCAAGAATTTTCACTTTAAGGTGTCAAATTATTCCTACGAGGCACTAGCTTTGAGACCACAAGGGAAAAGTTTGATCTTGGAGCTAGGGCTTGGGTTATCTAACAACTCCACCGTCAGAATTGCTTGAAAATTGGAGGAGGCCATGTGGACACACCAATGCAGGAGAGGCTAGGAGATCGAACCTTTTCTTGGCCTATTTTGTCAGGAAAATGATGCCCTAGGAGACCCAACTTGGCTAGAACTAAAAGATGGAGGGAAAGGTGAAAAAAAGTATTCATTAAGCGACCACCTATTGGAGAATCAGTGCCTTAATCCTTGGGGAGAATGGAGTCTAGGATAATGATGAGAAAGAATTTTGTATTTCAGTCAAGGAGGCCTTAAGGACTTCTTCGCTCAACCTTTAGGGCAAGAGGAAGAGACCTCAAAACTTTTATACTTCGCTTGGAAAAGGAGATGGCTTATCAAAATCAATTCCCTAATGGAATTATCCCTAGGAGATTTCATTCACATACATGGCCCAAACATTGAGAGATGCTATATAGAAACAATAATTCCACAAATTTGCAATGCAACAATTAGTCCTATTATAGCGAAAATCCCATTCAATGCATATGACAAAAGTAAAACAAGAAAAACATTAAAAGTGTGTACTTACATGTAATAGAGTATATCCAACCATCAACATTTGACAATAAAGAAGCTCCAAGATAAAAATACTCCAATCCAAACATCAAAATTCATCCATGCCCTAATTCTTCATCCCAGAAAAAGTGTGAAATTCTCTAAAGAGAAGAGAGATCCAATCCAAAATGATGATGAGAAAATGAACTCATCTCACTTGCATTCATACACTAATGAGTTCAAATTAGTCTCTTAGACCTACATAAGCCCCAAAAATAAAATAATGTGCTAATAACCCAACTTTTGGTGACAAGCCCACCAAACTAGCTCACAAATGAAATAATAAGCCTCTTAAGAGGTCAAATGATAAATAATGCATGTCGTAGGGCCCTCCAAGAGGCCTGATGAGGTCCATGATGGTGTAGGTGATGCCACATCATCCTACAAGTCCTAGGCCAGTTGCCAAGTGCATGGTGCATCTATGGGGCTGGATGCGCAAGAGTGAACCAGGTGCATCTTCCTCGTCCAATAGGTGAATCTCGAGCAATCTCTGAACATCCTTGGGGATCCATGGAGTGTTGTATACTACTATGGAGACCCATGGCTCTCAACACACATCCTACATGTGCCAATGTAGCCCTCTGGAGGGGTAGGACCCCGTATAGGGAGACCAAACCCAAGATGGAGACCATCTGCAATCTTGCATAAGATCCAATGCATTCCCTAGCCTTCCAGTGCAACAAGTCATCAAATAAATTGAGTAGAAGAGTTTACAAATCATTGACCACAAGTGGGGACTTCATAATGGGCTTTGGCATGTGCTAATGTCTCCAATCTCCAAGGGGGGTTAACTAAGTATCCTATTAGGTGGTTTCTACTTCTAAAGGGGATAATATGTTCAAGGGGATAGTATCCATGATTTGTAAACTCCTTTACCTGAATATTTTAATGACTGGTTGTACTGGAAGCTTAGGGGACACATTGGATCTTATGCAGGATTTCAGGTGGTTTCCATTTGGGTTTGGTCTCCCTATACGGGATCTTAACCCCTAGAGGCCTACATTGGCACATATAGGGTGTGCACAGAGATCCGTTGGCCTCTAGAGCAGCGGACAACACTCCACAGTTCTTCATCAATGCTCAAAGAATACTTGTAAACCATCAGCTATAATTGTTTTGTTTTCAACTCACCTTTCTTGTGCTTGTTCTTGGCAACAGCGGATGCATTCTCTGGAAGCTCAGGTACCTTTCATTGAATGTAGTCCAAAACATCATTGTTATCAGCAATGATCTCCAACCTAACTTTCCATGCAGCAAAATTAGATGAGTCACCCAACTTCTCATCACTCTTGAAGAAAGAAGTCATCTTGACTTTGACTAGATCAGTTCTTTCAACTTTCCAAAGATGAGTGCTTCAAGGCTTGTCTCCTTTTGGGTTTGTCCTTCACCTTAGCTCTGATACCATGTTAAATTTTCAGATGTTCTATGTTGAATCAATTACTTTAGCCCAATTCCAAACTTCAATTAGAAATGTTTTCAATTACAATTAGTCTTTCCATTCATCAACAGTAATTGAAGATAGAATAATATATGCAATGACAAAGAAGACAATCAACAAATCAACAAGAGACACCAGATTTGGTCAAAGAACAGGGAAAAACCCCACTAGGGGGAAACCCTTTGAAATTCTTCTTCTATTAGATTGTCATAAAATGTTCAGTAGAGAGAATAAAGAGCCCAATACAATATGACTAGCAATACAACCCAACAACTTCAGAAACCAATTTACAGTAGCAGAATATATCAGAGACAACTTGATTCAGACTTCAGATAGCTTCAGAAAACTTCGGATGATGGTCAACTGTAGTCAAACCCCTGGACGCTCCCTTCAAGTTAGCTTGCGAGCATTTATAGCTTCCTAGATGTTGTCTTGCCTATAGCATGCATGTGTCCAGGGACGAAATTTCCTAGTTTTATGCCAGCGTCCAGAGCAGAAACCCTAATTTTGTGCAAGCTTTGGATATGAGACTTCGGACCTCCATACTACATTTTCCTTCGCCAATTTGCTGAACCAAATCAAATAGAAGAGAAGAAGATGCTTGATGTTGATAATGTCCAAATGAGCTTCTAGGTCACTTGTATTTATAGGCTTCTAGGGGTGTCCAACAATGTCCATTTGATGTTGAGGCCAACTTGTCCAAGCGTGCATGAGGGTGAAGCCAACCTGATCCAATATCCATGAGTGGGTGCTCAAAATCAAAAACCAACTTCTGCTTATCCGAATAAGGAGATCTTTAGGTCGATTTTGGTCCTCTCAAAAAGAGGAACTCAATGTCACCATCTTATCCATCAAATGAGTAGTCCAAAGTGGAATTTGATCGCAATTGCATATTTTTAACATGGTGTGGGATAACGGTCTCCTTGCCCATGAAATAGTGCTTGCATTCTTAACAGCTTGCACGAGAGCATATAGTTCCTTGTCATATTTGGATTGTTCAAGAATGCTACAAATAACAAATCAAAATGATAGAAAAATTTCTTACATCCTTACATCAAGACTATTTCCATATGACACCCACTTGAATATATCTCCACTTCGAAGAGATTTTACAAAATAGGCAGACTAAGAATTAGTGCATGAATAAACTTTTATTTCAATTCTTCAAAAGCCTTATGTTGATTCTTCCCCACTTCAAACTTTCGCTACTCATTGTTATCGCACAGAATGGTGTAGGTGCAATGATAGCTAAAAAGGATAATATAAATTTCCAAAGGTATTATGTTGCTCAGACAAAGCTTCTAACTTTAGTGACATGGCTTGGAGCTAGCCATTTGATGAGGACCTCCATCTTCGCAAGGTCAATCCTAAGTTCCATACCATAGGGCCTAGGTATAGCAGGAATTGTTGTTAACACTGAAAACTCACATTTCTTAAGCTTTGCCAATAAATGATGTTTTCTCAGAGTATCTAATGCCTACATAGAATGTGAGATATGCTCTTCCCAATTAGAGCTAAACATAATATCATCCAAGTACACCATTACAAATGAATCTAGAAAGGGGAGCAATACATTTTTCGTCCATTACAAAAATGTAGCTAGTGTATTAAAAAAACAGAAAAGCATTATAAACCATTTGTATAGGCTTTGCCTCATCTTGAAGGAGGGCCCTCTTCCAAGTGTTTTCTTCTTTGACTCACAGTTGATGTTATCCGAAATTTGAAATCTAGTTTTGGTGAAGTACCTAGTTTGTTATAATTGATCCCACAAGTCATTGATCCTAGGTAGCGGGTAACAATTCTAAAAGTGATCTTAGTTAAAGCTTGGTGGTCAATACACATTCTCCATGTTCGAGCCTTCTTGAGCACTATGACAATAGGTGACCCACAGGATGATGTGCCTGGTCACATGGCTCCCCACTAAAACAAATGTTGCCACTATTTCTTTACTTCATTTGCTTCTAGTACGGACACAATACAACCCTATGTTTGGCAATGGATAGTTAGGAAAGTATCTTGTGCTCCACTTCCTTCTGATGTAGTGTCCCTTTAGGCTCTTGGAACACTTCTTTGTATGCTTGCAAAAGCTTATCAAACTAGTGTTTCTGCTCTTTAGTACATCCCCCTAGAAATGCCTTTAATTTTACCAATTCATCTCCTTGTCAATTTTATCTCGAGAAGAGCAATACAAACTTCTTAATTGAGCTAATAAATATCTTGGCTTGGTTGACACCTGCCAAGGAAATATTGGATTTCCCTTTGCACACATTGATGTTGAAGGACACTCCACCCTTGACCAGGCAATATTGGTTTTCTCTCTTCATCAAGTTCACAACCTCCATGTACATGTATGGGCCTCCAAACACTATACCATGTAAAAAATACCCAACACTGGGTGACTATTGTCCTCATGATCTCGATTCTCAATTAAATAGATAAATTGTTGAAGTCAATTCATGGCAAAAATTGATTTCAAATCATACCATCAATCACACAATAGCTTAAAAGAAAAAAAGTGAAATCATAAAATAGTTTCACACATACACAATTAATTGCTCCTTCAAAATCAACTTTTCTTTCCTTATTCAAAAAAACCTCCACAAACTTTGCTAAAACAATGGTTCCACAATTATGAAAATCACCTCAAAAAAAAATGTAATATTCCTATTGGAAATTTTACAATGATAACAAAGTCATGCAAAGACAATAACACAAAAATTTTCAAAAATGCATACACAAACTAGAAATACCTCCATATCCACAAACTGGCCAAGATTTTATTAATAATATTGTTATGGTACAAATGAGTTGGATAAAATGCACCTAGGCTTGCACAAGGCAAGCTACACGCACCAGGTGATGAATACAAGAAAGCTCAACAACTATAATAGCAAGCTCCTAAAAAAAAATTGTGTTGTTGCCCCAAAACTACATTGCTGCTTGACTTCGCTCCTTGATTTGCCCACTCTAGAGTGCTCCTTGCCGAAAACCCAAAAAAACCCAGAAAGGGTTTCCCTTAGTTCCAACTTTCAAAATTTGACCCTTCATAACTTGGCCCTCCACCAAATTCGAATTACGTTACTATGGTTGCTCCTGTCAATCTCTTCTCTCCAAACTCTAGCAATCCTCCTCAAATTTCCCTCCCAGTGATTTCCCAGCACCCCAACTCCAAACTCCCTGAATGATGCTGCCCCAAAAGAGTCTCACTCCAATCACTGCGCAGTCATGGAGGAGATGATGTAGTCCTGTGTATGATAAATTGAGAGTTGCATGTAGGTTAGTCCTCTTGGTTGTATCTGCCCTCCACACTCATGAAAATGATCAAATAACACTCATGTAGCTTCTTCGGACAATTCCCCAACAACCCGGCTCCACAAACAACCACTGAATCCTCCCTTTGCGCAGTGGTGGCTCCCAGATTGCGTGCTCTACTCTAGAAATGTGTGGGACCTATAGTTGATGCCTCTTCCAGTCTCAGTGATGAAGGAAAACCTTCCTAGGGTGGCACTTGAAGTCCACCAAAGAAAGGTTGAGCTTCTCTCCATGGGAAGTTCTTGTGCTAAACAGCACAATATTGGCTCAGCTGAACAGCGAAGGCAAATTCGATTTTCAAATAGACAAAATACCCTTATTGCTCCCTCATTCCTTCCTGTTATAATTGTTGGCCATGCATTCCTTGTGGGTCCCTCCACCAATTCAATTTTCCTCAAGGAATTAGAATTCTTTCTTCCCCAAGTGTGTACTTTATGTGGGCCCCATATTCCACTATCAATTTAATCTTTCATTTTCTCTAATGTTGGTGGTCTCCATCTCTCCAAAAATTAAGTGGGGACTCCCTCCACCCACTTTTCCTAAGTTTACATGCCAAAATATTTCCCAACACCCAATTGCAAAATAGAAATTCATCTTAGTAAAATTAATTTAATTGGACACATTACAAAAAAACTACACAAAAACTGAGAAGAAACAACCTACAAGGAAGGTTGTAAAGCTTCTTGTACAAATCTATTGTACCACTCCATACAGCAATATGGATCTGTTGTATCGCTTTCACATGTATGATTGCTCTGGCTCCTCTCCTATTTTTCAAATTTGCTCAAATGATTGAAGTCCTTGGCCAACAATTACCATATCCAAACTCTCTATCTTGACCTGCCTTTATTCTTTTAACTAAAACCCTCATCTACTAAAGCCCTAATATGTTGGTGAGATGTATGGTTAGATTAATCTTAGTCTAGGTAATTAATGCATGAAATACATTTTATTAGATAGCTAAATATAAAACATCACTTTTTCCGAAGCGAATTACAAAATAGAATTCATGACCATTTTTCCAAAGTGGTTACTAATGAAATGTCTCAAACCACTTCCTGCACAATCATACTAAAACTTGTGCAAGAAGTTCCTACTTGAGCTACATTTCTCAACACACCACACACATCAAGTGGCACAACATCTACCTCCACTTCATCAATGTAGCTTGCACTGATGATGAAATTGATATTGCACTACACTTCCAGTTGTACATCCTTATTAACCAATCTTAATTTCCAATCAAAACTTACCAAATCCTCTACTATGAGGTTGGCATGCTAAATAGAATCAAATAAAGCACCCACCTCTATCATGATAACTTGGATCTTGATATGGAAGACTTTAATCATCTTCCTCTCTTCCTGGTCATGGAGATTGTTGTTAGAAAATCAGAAAGGCAGAAAGATTTTTTCTATTTGATAATTACTTTTGATATCTTTGAATTTTTATTATCTTTCATATGTTCTTTTTATCTTAGTTCATCAAGCAATTACAAAAATCAAATGCAAAGATCAGGGACACCAGATATAGGCACTCAAACATGGCTAGAACCCCTATATAGGGGAAAACCCAGTCAAAAACTCTTCCTTCAATAATTCAAATTGAGATGGACCAAGACCCTAGACCAACATACTTTCCTCCTCCACCAAGTAGTCTCTTCTTATCCAACAGCTTCAACTCAGCAATAATCTAGTAATTCGACTTCCCTATTGCAGAATTTCGATCCCTAGCAACAAAATTTCGACCTCCCAATTACTGCAAAATTTCAGCCACTTCCAGCAACTACACAACTTTACGCATGTGGGAAAAAGAGAGAGTTCAACTTTTTATGCTTGAGAAAGACCTCCTTCTCTTTTGTTATCCTTCTTCTTCTTCTTCCTTGAAATTCACACTTTTTCTTAGCCCAGAATCTATAGATCGAACTTGATGTGAGTGAGTGTTAAATGAGGTCGAATTGTTGCCTTTATATAGTGATTTTGCTGCCAAGTTTAGGCTGACTTGGTGGAGGAGGCCTAATTGACCTATTTTACAATAAAATAGATTTATTCTTTGACAAATAAATCCCAAGAAGGGTTCTTTACATTATGACATGGACAAGGACACTTGACATAAACCCAAGAAGCTTGCAATGGAGGTTTTGACCTAAGATAATTGACCCAAGCATGAAACCCATGCTTTAATAAGTCAATCTATTTAATAATAAAAATTATTTTTCTTTCTTTTGATAAATACATTACATCATGACTCAAGTACAATTATGAAGACTGACACTAGTTACATTCTTCAACACTCCCTCTTAACTAGGGAGGTATTCCTAATTACAACTATACGTACATGGAAGATCTCCAAAATGAACTACGAAGAGTTCTGGCACACTCAATGCCTCAGGCAGGGTTATCTATCCGAGTGGGACTAAATGGACTCAAGCTTTCAGCCAGTCTAGGTAACATCAGGGTTACTTGCTAACCATCAACCCAGGGATCTAGGTGCGTATCTAAGGTTAGAGCTCCATGACCAACACCACCCTCCCTCTTCGGGATCTAGACATCAACACACAGGTCGATCAGATGTCTTCCCAAGCATCCGCCATTAGATGCTTCAACTCTCCCTAATAAACTAGATATATCCACTTGTCCAAGCATGCTTCTAGAATGTTCGACCTTCTTATGGAGAGATTTACTTGTACAAACACAAACCCCAATCAATAATAAACTTTCAAACATACAAACATACAAACAAGTAAACACAAACCTTCAGATGTTGCTTGTATCATTAAGTTATATATAATTTTGTCGGAAGCTTTCTCCTCCTTTCAGCAGCACCAAATACATCCTCAATATTTTCTCAAGTCTTTTCACACATATTCATCTGTAGTTCTTTTGCTTAATTCAAAGTACTCATTGTCATAATGTGTCCTCCCTCTCGACTGGGGAGATATACCCTTCCTTCCATTCAGGCTCCCCCTTTAGGGAGATCAACTACTTTCTTCTTCTATAATATCAGAGAATCTTTTATGGCTTCATTCCCTCTTACAGTATCAAGGTCAACTTCCTTCATCATGCTTATCATCTTGAAGATTGTGTACCTACAAATCCTTCAATAGCAAGTACAACTAAATACAAATATACAAAAGTATGAAATTAACTATATCAAAAATGGAAGCATTAAAACATTTAAATTTTAGACATATGATACCTAAACCCAGTTAGCAAGAGAAACATACTTCAACCTTCTGCTAGGATTATTGTCATAAACCATAGATCATATAATTAAGACTTAAAGCAATTCAATCAAGATATTAGACTCTTACTCTTGCAAACCCTAGATTCCACCTTTGTGACACAAAGCCTCAGATATCAAATAACAATTCTACTATGCATGTTAGACTCTATTAGGGGTTGTTGCAAACCCTAGATTTTCATCATCAAAAATAAAACATATTAATAATATCATTAAGTCCTGAAATATCAATCTTTACTAGGGCATTGTTATAAACTAAAACATGAGCAACAAATAGGTTAGCATAGTTGCATATACATATCTAGGATTTTATAATCATGCACTAGCATATATCACAACAATATCTACTAGGTAAACCCAAGACACAGACATCATTAGAGTTATATATACAACAATTTTGACCAAACTAGGGTTTTGATTCGACAGATGAATACCTAGGGTTTCATTCTTAGGATTTTACTATGACTAATCAAATTTTTAGCTTATAAACCCTAAATTTCTAGGGTTTCATTTAAACATTAACAACAAACCCTAAAGGACTAGGGTTTCTATCATAACAATATTAAAACCCTAAACATAAAATGACTAGTTTTCTAGATTTCATCAACCCTAAGTAGACTAGAGTTCCATAATCAATACTGACACACCCTTAAGTTAGGGTTTTATAGAGAACCTTTTAGGGTTCCATAATAATGATAATGTAATGAGGGTAGATTTTATCTAACGATTAATCACCCTAACAAGAATCTCTTACGATTCAAAACCCTGGGCATAACAATGTTAGTAATCTAAAGCAAATTTAAAAGAGAATGAACATGCCTTTTATATGAAGAGAACTTTGTAACAAAGTTTATAGACTAAGACATACCTTGAGTTATTTCTTAACAAACCTTGTAGGACATCAATGCTTGAAGGGCTTCTTTTGTACTAGAACTTCTTCCTTGCTTCAAGTCTATTCTTTGAAGTATCCTCCATACCCTAGAGCAATTAGCAAGCTTTCCTAGCCAAGGAAAAATATAAGAGAAAGGTTATTAGCATATAATACAAACATATATTGATATGAGAGAGAAATCAAAAGAGGAGACAAGGAAAAAAATACTTATCTTTTGGTAAAATGGTGAAGGCTACCGCTTAATCCAATCTTTGAGGGATAACTACAACTTATCAAAATTCAAACGATGTTCTAACAAGACATGTTAGACCTACAAATTCTATAAATCAAAACATGTAGAAAAACAATTTTTAGAGATAGAAGACTAAGAGAGAAGTGAGAGAGAGAGAGGATTTAGTAGTATAAATCCTTGACTTTTGATTCTTCTTCAGTCTTGTTCTATTTAGATGGAGCTTCACCAGTGACATTTGCTTGATCCCTATCTCTCTTCTTATTCCTTGGATTCTCTGGACAATGACTTTTGTAATGACCCATCTTGTGGCAATTGTAAGATTCAACCTTGGATATGTCCATTTTCTTCTTTGGTCCTTTAGACTTCTTGAAGGATCCCTTCTTCTTGTGATGAGCAGAATAGGCATTCTAGGTATTTTCTTCTTCATCCTCCTTCCTGTTGTTTATTAACGATATTTTGGCTTCGTCTTGACTACAAGCATTCCACATTTGTTCAAATGTTGGAGTATCTTTCCAACTATTAAGTCATGATGCAAAGGTACTCCAAGATTTTGGTAGTCCTAAAAGGGCAGTGTTTACGAGCTCCTTTTCTAGGACAACTTCATCTATTGCTTGGAGGTCATCTCTGATTCTAGATATCCTTGTAAAATATGATGAGAGAGTATCATCATTTGTCATCTTAACAGTTCTTAGTTCATTCTTGAGGCTTGCTATTTGACCAATGTTCTTGACTGTGAATAACTTGGAGAGAACCTCACATATTTCTTGGGCAACATTTATGTTCGATATGTATGGAATTAAGTTATCCTTAACTCCATCCACTATAAAGTTCATAGATAATATTTTTGTTTCTCTGAACTTTGTTTTTTCTGCTTCACTTGACTCATCTGTAGGTTTCGTAATTTTTCCTTGAACTAGATCCAAAGCTTTGTTCTTTTCGAGAATGAGGTCTATTTTCTTTTTCCAGACCCTATAATTGGAGGCCCCTTCTAATTTGTTCTCTCCCTTCATTGAGTTTGACATAGTTCCTGTAGGTAGTAGGATTTTCACTATTTATGATCCCCTTGTATTTTCCTTGATCTATTTTTTCCTCAATTGATCTTTAACCTGCCTTTTTCTTCCTTCTTCACCTTACCTCTGATACCATGTTAGAAAATCAGAAAAGGCAGAAAGATTTTCTCTAGTTGATAATTACTTGTGATATTTATTGATCAGTTGTTGTCATTGATGTCAACCCAAGCAACACTAGGGGCTACCCCAATATTGCAAGGGCATTTTTATTTGACAACTCATATTATTTTGTGTCAAAAATCTTCTCAATGGATTCTACTCATCGAGATGTTTCCGTTGATATACGGTATGCCTCCCAGTTCTTCACGGTTTGAGAGTTATTTGCGTTTGAAGTTAGCAACCCCATTTAGTGGGCTAAAACCCTATGGGGTTGTGGCATGGCACTCATAATTGGTTGTGGTCATTGAATAGTCAATAATTAATAATATTTTTTTTCTCCTAAAATCCCTCCAACGTTCACTTGTTGAGGCCCCTCTCAACTCAAGACATTCATATAAATAATGACCCTCATATCCTCCTCTTGTAGGGATTTTGTCGCTTAAAACAAGCCATCGTGGCATTTTCACTATAATTTTTTTCTGCAAAACTTCAGACGCTGAAATTAAAACCCATTTCAACTAAAATCTTGATGAACCTCATGACCGAATTTCGGATCTTGGTTTGCTATATTTTCAGAGATATGATCTGAGGAAGTTAGGGTTTTTGCAGGCTCCCAAATTCCATGTCAAACAAGTGGCGTTGGGAAAATCGTCATAACTTTCTCTCTGAGCATTAGATTCAAATTTCGTATATAGTCACAGAAAGAGGACGGACTGTAGCTTGTTGAGTAACATTTTCAGGACCTAAGGTCACAACAGTGACATGTGGCACTTCGTACAAGTTCGCTCTACTAAACTAGTCTATAGTCAAGTCATTGTGGGAGATTGGGCATAACTCTTTCTTGAAGAATCCAATCTTGATCAGACCTTTGGGGTTGGAAAGAGGACTCAGTGGGCTACCACAGGACGAAATTTCAGACCCTGGAGAACCAAAATTACATAGATACAACAGATTCAATATCAAGCTCCTAGAAGGCAAGAAAAAACATGCATTCAAGGATCATTGCAGTAAGGACCACACATCAACAGTCAAGGGTAAGTCTCCTACAGCAAGGTATGTATGATTAGTGTTTACATTTGAATTTTGAGTATCATCTCTGACTAATGTTTTTCAGGACAACCTAAGTATATATAGTGTCTCGGTTATATCTCTGTCTCTATATGTCACAATTAGTTTTTCGGATGTCCTATTCTTGATACTACACATTTTATGCTACATATTCTTGATGCTACACCAAGTTTGCTAAATCTATATGATGTTGTAAGTTCATGTTACTTGTCTTGTCATAGTTGATGGAATGGTCTCTATTGTTGTACTTAGAACTTGGTCCATCACAAGTCTAGGGTCTGTCATCAGTTTTTATTGTATATATCTTTAGGTCGGTTTTGGATATAGTCTTGCATTGAGTCCAGGCCTATATCAAGAGTGGGAGTCTTGTCTATTACTGCAACAAGTCAACAACAAAAGTGACAAGCACACTTCAAGTACGCAGTGTAATTTTAATTTGTATTTATTCATTATTATGCACTTACATGTGTTTTGCAGGCAGAGGTAAGTTGAAGGGTATTTTGTTTTATTTTGGGATTGGTTTCACACGAAAATTTTCCATGCAAGTAGAAGAAGATTCAAGTACAACTTCAAGCAAGAATTCAAGAGTAGAAGTATCAAATCAAAGGAAGCATTGCAATGGGATATCCTTTGAATACATGGTAGCCATCCGTATATCGTAAAGAAGTGTCAAGGCCAATAGTCATCATTGTAAAGTTGTAAAAGAGTCATTTGTAAAAGTGTCATCATTGGAAGAGTCATTACTGTAAAGGAGTCAATCTACCTAGAGTCGAAAAGGCATTATTGGGAGTTATAGGAGTCTATATTGGGATGATGTCATGGTTGGGTTGTAGGGCACAATGTGATTGGGTGTTCAGTCAAAATCATTGTAAATCATATTGAATCGTGGATCGTTGTCCCTGGTTTGGGAATCCATAGTCTTGTCTTATTTCAGTCATTATAGGGTGGCAGGGAGGTGCTAGGAAGGTGTATGAAGTCGCCTACAGGTTGGGGCATGTGAACACTTCAGGGTGGTGGGGTGGTGTTAGGGCAAGTTATGGCTCGCTAGGGTGTTGGGGCATCCATTCAACTGATTACTGAAGAAACTAGGGCGTTGGAGCGTCCTTCTAGTGGGAGCTAGAGAAGAATTCTTTTCTAGAATTCTAGGAAGTTGTTGCTTTCATTTCAGTTGGGGTTGAAGATTAAAGAATTTATTAGAAAAGTGTCGGTGGTTTTTGACCCGAAAGGGGGTTTTCCACCTAAAATTCTTGTGTCTATTGTGTTCTTTTATTTATTGTTATTACTGCATAAACATTAGTAATAATTGAAGATTAACTAATGCTCTGAAAAGATTTTAAAGTGTTAATTGCTAAGGAATATTGATTCACCCCCTCTCAATATTTCCAACAATATCTATGAATTCTTATTATCTTTTTATGTTCTTTTTATCTTAGTTCATCAAGAAATTACCAAAATCAAAATGCAAAGATCAAGGACACTAGATATAGGCACTCAGCCAGGACTAAAACCCCTATATAGGGGAAAACCCAGTCAAGAATTCTTCCTTCAGTAATTCAAATTGAGATGGACCAAGAACCTAGACCAACAAACCTTTCTCCTCCACCAAGTCAACCTTCCAAGTAGTCTCTTCTTATCTAGCAGCTTCAGCTCAGCAATAATCCAGTGATTTGACTTCCCGGCTACAAAATTTCGACCCCCAGCGACAAAATGTCAACCCCCAGTAGCAAAATTTCGGCCCCTTCCAGCAACTGCACAACTTCGCACGTGTGGGAAAAAGAGAGAATTTCAAATTTTTATGCTTGAGAAAGACCTTCTTTTCCTTTGCTATCCTTCTTCTTCTTCCTTGAAATTTGAACTTTTTCTTAGCCTAGAAACTGTGTATCGAACTTGTTGTGAGTGAGTGACAAATGAGGTCGAGTTGTTGCCTTTATATAGTGATTTTGTTGTCCAGTTTAGGCCAACTTGTCCAGGAGGCCGACTTGGTGGAGGAATTGACCTATTTTACAATAAAATAAATTTCTTCTTTGACAATTAAATCCCACTTGACATAAACCCTAGAACCCTACAATGGAGGCTCTAACCTAAAATAATTGACCCAAGCATGAAACCCATGCTCTAATAAGTCAATTTATCTAATAATATAAATTATTTTTCTTTCTTTTGATAAATACATTACATAATGACTCAAATACAATTATGAAGACCGACACTAGTTACATTCTTCAACAATTGCATGTATTCATCTCTCATTGCACTAAAGCAAAAGCACACATCTAAGTTGCTCTCTACTTGGTTACCTGAATACATGCCTAACATTTCTTCTTCATGGCTTCCTCCTATTGGTTCTTTATATTTAGCTTAAGATGTAGCTTCCAACGCTTATTGTCAACTTATGGCCATCAATGTTACAATGGTTGGAGTGATGGGTTGGATCCTTGCACTGATGTACAGTGGTGAAAGTCTTCTTAACATTAACTGTTCTAGGTGTATGGTATATAATAGGAATCATCAACTCAAAGATTTCCGATGATATTTAGAATATTTATGGCTGGAATAAATATACAAAAGCTTGAATAATGGTATTAAATATCAATGTTAAGTTGGCAACAAAGCTTAGAAAAAGAAAATATAAATTAATTGCTACAATTACAATACCATGGAGTTGCTTGAGAACTTCAATTGCTTCACTAGCTGTATATCCTTCATTTGCATCAAGAATAAAGGAGCAAGTTGGATGGCTATTCCGTATAGCTTTTAGAACATCAATATCTCTATTGAGGTCCTTCCCCACTTTAAGTTTCAGTGTTTGAAAACCCAGTTGAGCATACTTGACAGCTAACTCTGCTGCTTCTGTTGGGCAGACAATTGGGATCTGCAGGTACATTGTACAAGGATGATGAACATTTTCTTTATCTAATATGTTTCAGTGTATGAGTTCAAGGATATGGCAACTGGTCTGTAATGTATGAAAGTTGAAACTATTGAGCTAAAAATACTACGAAATATCCATTGCAGAACAAAACTACCAAGTAAATCATATTGGTTAGTCAACGTGTTTAAAGAAAGGAGCTGAGCTGTAATATCTGTAGTTATAGAGTCAGAAGCACCGCCAAATATTTGCCATAGAGGAAGCCCGACACTATGAGCTACTGCATCAACCACAGCCATTTCGACTCCCGCTCGTACCTTCAAAATAAATGTATCCTTGTTAATAAATTAATTCCTGCATAACATATACAAATGACTAAAATAGTCAATGGGACTGTAAGGATTAAACCAATATAAAATAGTCAAGATGGCCTGCCTAATGTGTCTCTAACAAAATCTAATAAACTAAAAAATTCAAGTAGAAAGCTATTCACCCAAAGCATGGAAGAACAAGCCAAACAGCTAAAAGAGTGCAACCAAAATGGGATCCAATATAAGCACCTACAAATTGTGAAGGGTGATTTGCAATTGCTTGTATGATTCACTGTGAACAATTGTATTGAAAACATAAATGCAATAAAAGCCGTGTTATCTATTATTCTGGCATGGGCTGAAATGATCTGTTGTAGAGAGCGATGGATATTCTTTTAAGAAAATTGGACCAATGGGAAGCATGACGATGTGTTTCCAGGGGCCTAAAAAGATGGAATTGATGATTCTTAGCTGCTGACTTGGAATGAAAATGCTAGATATCGAACGAATTCTAAGATGGGCTTTCCTATACAATATGAAGGTTTTTCTATTGAATGTCTTGGCATCATTGATCCTCAGCCTACATATCATGATGGTCTCCATATAGGGCCTATAGGCTATTGAGCCACTTGGCATGGTACATTTACTGGGTCAATATTTACAACTGAACTGATTGATGGAGCTTCAAAGGTGATACTTAAGGTGTCTTTAGCCAAACCTGCACATAAGGAAAACTAGAAAGGTAAAGTCAAAAGGACGCAAAGGAGCTTCTCAAGGTCATGTCTGTGAGGCTGTAACTCCAAGTGTTGATTTATTTTCATTAGCTTGAATCACTCTCTTATACATTAGGAAGATGGCTTTTTAAGTTTTTTTCCTTCATCTCGCATATTACGTTTTAGATTCCTAATTACAACGTATTTAAGTTTTTTTGTTAAATAAAATCATCTAGGATTATGTGTCCAACATCCCCCTCATCCCCCGCCCTCCATCACACGCTAAAGTGGTGTTTGTGAGTCCAAGCATCATTCTGAACTTTTCAAACTTTTCTCTTATGAGTGCTTTAGTGAAGATGTCAGCAATTTGCTCATTTATGGAACAATGTCCTAAATGAATACTCTTGGCCTCTACATGATACCGAATCAGATGGTACTTTGTCTTGATGTGCTTAGTTTGATCATGGAATCTAGGATTCTGTAACGAATAAAATATATAAATAATATAAATATAATGTAAAATATAATAATCATAAATAATAATTAGTTAAGCCAGTAATTAGGTTGAAGAGGCATGTCTAATAGGACATGACTCTTCATGAAGAGACACTTGCTAGGTATATAAGAAAGCCTCTCGTTCTCATTGTAATTCATTGATTCTTATTCTTATTCATATATTTAATATAATATTTAAATCCTTAATGGATATCTTGATATTCCAAGTCTTTTGGAGTAATTAATCTTTAGAAGCAACTTTGTTCGCTTCATTTGGTATCAGAGCCACGTTTGGCTGATCACCAGGCCTTTGGCTATCAACCTATCATCAACCTTGTTGTTGTCATAGGCCTTTGGCTATCAACCTATCATCAACCTTGTTGCTGTCATACTTGAAGCGTTTCGCTATATATTGGGAGATTCTCCATTTTTTAGGTCTTTGGCCATTTGCTACTAATTACAAAAAATAATAATAATAAAGAATAAAGAAGAAGGGTATATAAAAAAAAAGAAGAGGAAAGGAAATAATATATTCTGAACAAACAAACAAAAAGTGAAAATATATATATATAAAAAAAGGTTTTACATTATTGATAAAAAGTGCATAATAAAGATAAGCGGGAACCTTTTCAAGCATATTTAAGACTTTTTACGTGGAGAAGCCCGTGGTTTTAGAAACCAGTGGTAAGTTTTACATTTTACGTGGAGAACATTAACCGAGGTTTTGAAAACAACCCATGGTAATTGCCCATGGTATTTTAAAAAGTTAAAAAAAAAAAACGAAAGGAATACGGTTTACTTTTTACGTGGAGAACATTTTAACGGAGGTTTTAAAAACAACCCATGGTATTTTAAAAGTTAAAGAAAAAGAAAGATACAAAAGCTCTTACGTGAAAGGTAAATATTACCTTTACAGGAGGTTTTAAAAAACAACCCATGGTAATAGCCCATGGTATTTTAAAAGTAAAAGATATTTTGATAACATTGGAGAAAGATCTAAATAATTTTAATCGTTCAAATCTAAAGATTGTGACCGTACCAAGAGTCACGTCTCATCCAAATTTTCCGAGAAAAAAATATTATTATAATTATAAAAAAGGATACTATATAAGCCTTATATAGTTACATATAAAAGGAAAGGTGGGTCTCAAAAAAGTATATATAAATTTTATATAATTATAATTTTATAATATATATAAATTAAAATTATATATAATATAGCCCACGGGGCTTTGGATTGACGGTGAATGGGTGCGCTGTTAAGGCACTCCTTGCAATAGGTCACCGGTTCAAATCCCCTGTGGGTACTTAGGTTACTCTTAACATAGAAAAAATTATATATAATATATATAATTTATAATTATATATATTAAAAAATTATTATTATATAAACATTTTATAAAAGAGTGAACAAAAAAATAAGAAGAAGAAGAAAATATTTGAAATATATATATATATTATATATATTAGATTTTTATAAGAGAGAAGTGGAAATATATTTTATAGATTAAAAGAATATATATACAAAAAAAAAAAAAGAAAAAAAGAGAAAATTATATAAAAAGAGAGTAAAAAAAAAAGAGAGAGAATATATCATATAAAAAAAAAATAGAAAAAAATAAATAAATAAATTCTTGAAAAAAAAAATTATTAAAAAAAAAGTAATTTAAAAAAATATTTAATATTCAAGAAGCAAAAATGGAGTCTAATACAAAAATGAAGACCATAAGATTCCCAGAAACCGCACCCAGAGACGATAAAGCATTATTTAACATTAAAGGATCTCTCGCAGGAAAAGATGTTATTATTTCTATTTCTCCGGTAGAAGATGCAAATTATATAACACCTAAAATCGCAAACCAACTAGTGATTCCAGAGTCAAATATAACTGAAAAATTAGAATTAGACCTTTTTCGCAATAAAATATATGACAAAGCCAATTTACAGTTAAACGTTGAAGATTATACATTTGTATCACAATTCTCAGTTCAGACGGTATGGAACAATCAAGGGGACATTATTTTGGGTTTACCTTGGATGGAAACTCTAGGTTCCTTTATTCTAAATACTAAGAAAAAGTTTTTAACATTTTCTTACAAGAAGAAGAAAATAACACTCCAAGATTTTACACTAAAACGAAATTCAATAACACCAGAAGATATCTCAGATATTTCAAAAATAATGTCTCAAGAAAGTAAAAAGGTATTACAAAATATGCAAAAAGAAATTGACAAAATCAATGTTGACAAAAATGAAGAAGTTTCTCGATTTAAAAACCATAGCGAAAAATTACTGTCGCAAATTAAGAAACTTAAAAAGGACAAGAAGTCGTTAGAAAACCAGGTACAACAACTTATCAAGAAGGAAGCATCAAATGTAGGAATTCAAGTTGATGACAAAACAACAAATACCGATCCAATGAATATGACAACTCAAGAAGAAAAGTCAGTTGAAGAAACGACACACGTAGATGTTGCAGTTCAGACAATGGACATCCCAAGTGAATGTTCCATAACCAATTCACCAACATCTTCGCTCGAGGAAAATCCAAAAACTTTATATCGACATCTGAATCATGAGAATAGACAAATCAACCAAGCTGTGTATCAGGACAATTCAAGCCGTAGACAAAAAATTAATGTTTCAGAGAATAATGACGTAACATCAATTCCGTCTTATGCTGACAAGTCGTTACAAAATTTTAGTGATCAAAATGCTATACAGAAGATTAATTTGGGATGGTCTGATCCCTTCTCAGTGCGACAATTTTGTTTGTCACTAAGAAGATCATATCAACTTGTATCGATGAGGATGACTATTCCAAGACAGAAAAACTTTTGAAGCCGAAAAAGAGATCAAGCCTTTTGTCATCGACAAGCTTTGAGGACAAAGCTTTTTGAGGAAGGAGGCAATGTAACGAATAAAATATATAAATAATATAAATATAATGTAAAAAATAATAATCATAAATAATAATTAGTTAAGCCAGTAATTAGGTTGAAGAGGCATGTCTAATAGGACATGACTTTTCATGAAGAGACACTTGCTTGGTATATAAGCAAGCCTCTCGTTCTCATTGTAATTCATTGATTCTTATTCTTATTCATATATTTAATATAATATTTATATCCTTAATGGATATCTTGATATTCCAAGTCTTTTGGAGTAATTAATCTTTAGAAGGAACTTTGTTCGCTTCAGCTAGGAAAGGCTGACGCAGTCCAGATTCGGCAAATGTTGGGGTTTTAGGGGCAAATTGGTGTTGAGTGGCTGCCGGATGGAGTGACAGAGAGAGCTACAGTGCAGGAGTCCCGAGACAGCGCAAAGCTAGCAGGCTGCAGTAGTGCGAGAGGCAGAGGAGTGTTGCACCAGCGCAGGAAGGCACAACGAGGTGTGCAACGGTGCGAGATGCAGGGAGTTGTTGCAGCAACGCAGAAGTCAGAGAGAGGGAGCACTTGTCAGCGACAAAGGGAGCTTCAACATTAGTGGGTGTTTCTAGCCCAACAAGGAGGTCAGTTGGAGGATCAGTTACTTACTTCTCAGTAATTGAGTTGCAGTGCAACAATGGGCAACACGATGCAACATTATGAGAGGAGGTGTAGCGCATATGCAATGTTCGGAGGAAGGACTAGCAGCACACGAATGCAGAGGGAGTTATCGTACAGATGCAGCAGTGGCAGTGGCAGAACCATGGGCAGCAATACAGGAGGCAGCACTGCAGAGGATGTTGGGTGGGAAGGCCCAGCATCAACACAGGTATTGATGCCAAATGATCAAAGTAATACTCAATGAGGAGTGTTGCTAGAGCACAGTCCTCGTTAAGAGGGAGTGTTGATTTTGGGTAGCATTGGATGTGCTCTAGCCACAAAATTTGGTGGAGAGGTTGGGGTACATGAGATCTCCAATACCCAGAAAGGGTTTGGATAGATTCTAAACAGATTAGAAGATATTAGAATAATTAATATTTTTAATGGAGTCCCTAAGTCTAAACTTATGGAAAATAAAATATTAATGTGTATTAATATGAATCAGTGTTAGAGTGGTCCAAAATACATGGATCAAGCCAGATCTAATCTTAGTCGTTGATTAGGGACTTAATATCGGTCGTTGAATCGTCAACAAAAAAGGTATAAGAGAAGGCTTGAGGGTCACTTGGAGGGGTACACCAAATGATCAGTCATTCTATTCTCTAGAGCAGGGTTTGCTAAGAGAGATATAATCAGTGATCTGGAGAGCAACTGAGGGGCAGTGAGTACAGAGAGACAGAGAAGCAGAGA
>APFE030087576.1:192054-250410 GCA_000404065.3 Pinus taeda
TATTCTTATTCATATATTTAATATAATATTTATATCCTTAATGGATATCTTGATATTCCAAGTCTTTTGGAGTAATTAATTTATAGAAGGAACTTTGTTCGCTTCAGATTCTTGACCAATTTGATTGCAAAAGTATTATCAATCAGAAGAGGAGTAGAGTACACTTGTCTCTCCTACAAATCTTCAAGTATTCTGCCACAAAATCTCATTTGTTTCTTCTATAGTTGCCACATATTCTACCTCTATTGAGAAATCTACAAGAATTGACTATTTGCGTAACCTCCAAAAGATAACTACTAATCGAAAACTCATGAGATAGCCTGAAGTTGACACTCCATTTTCTTTATCCCTGTCAAATTCTGAATCAAAATATCCAATCAAGCTTAAATCATCCACCTTGGAATACTTAAGTCCAAAGTCTTGAGTTCTCTTCAAGTATTTTAGGACTCTTTTTCCAGTAGACCAATGTCCCTCACAAGGTTTTTGCATAAACATGGAAAGAATCCCAACAACAAATGAAATATCTGGTCTAGTGGTGTAAGGTAGATAACACTTCCTAGAAGCTATCTATCTTTTACATCTTCAAATTCATTTCTTTCTTTTGATGTGAGCTTCAAATTATATTCCATTGGAGTAGAAAGAGGTTTACATTAAGCGATGCAAAACCTATTCAACAATTTTCCATCGTACTTCTTTTGGGAGATGAATACGTATTTTGAATGTTGAGTCACTTCAATGCCCAAATGATAGTGAAGATGTCCCAAATATATCATCTCAAAGCTCTTCCTCAACTCTTTCTTTATGGTTGCAATATAGCTTTTATTGTTCCCTACCATCAACAAATTTGTTAGACACCTAATCCTTAGGGATTGGGCAAAATTCTGTAAATATCTAAATAGAGAAATTTGAATAGTTAGAATGGGAAGAGGCCTTGGAATCTAAATCTCAAAGGTCACCCCCCTTCATGTATATAATGATGCTCACATTAATGCAAAACACAATTTTGGGGATTTAAACGTCTTGGTCTGACATGGTCTCAAAGCACAAGTCCCAGCTTCCAAGTTTAGGTGCCTCTTCCCTGGTTAGTGTAACTCCCCACCATCACTAGCGTACACGCAGTTCTACCCTCTCCAATTGAGACGCTATCCCATACATAGGATGAATGTCCATGCAAGAGATTAGGGGTCCACTGGTATGGTGTATGTTCTTGTATTGCACCCATTCCTGGCTAGAGATAAATTATTGTGACTATTTAGTTGTGTTGTAGCTATCAGGTTTGCCATTACTATGTGTTGACCACTGCATGTCAACGACCTGTAGCAGTACACCCCCTTTTTTGCAAAAGCGATAGCGCCTGATCAACGTGTTCCTGCCATCCAGCTATCATCGTCAGCCTGAGGATCATCTTATAATGTAAACCCAGTCTGCATGTGTATAATGTAAAAAATCTTAGCAGATCCGTGTCGTGTATGTAATCACCTAGGTAAACCTAATTTTCTGGTAACGATCTACATTCCAGGAGGTTTTTTGTCTCACCAATCCATTCTCGAATGGTCGGCAGAGTTTTCCTTCAGCCTACCCAAAAGCCAGAATGGATTTTGTCACTGGAATCTTAGGGAAGTCTTAGTGTTCTAGATTGAGTCTATGTACAAGTGATTTGGGAATATTCCTAACTATTTGGTTAGGTTATTTTATTACAAGTTGCTTGATCTGCTAGATTATTTTGTGTCACAGAACTGGGTAGTCTGTGAGGGTCTTTTGCAAATGGGTTTTCCCCCTTGAGATGTAAAAATGTAAAAAATCATGATGTAAAGTATCTTGACGGTTAGAAAAATAATTTATCCCCTCATAGGTCCTAGGTCCTAGGTAAATTTAAGTTTTCCAGAGGTAAAATTTGTGGATCCTTTAAAAAAAAATCTTAACAAGTCCAGTGACTAAGGTTAATTGATTATTTTGCTAAATTTTATGCCTTGGGTCCCTAAAGTTAAGTCAAAGTCAAAATTTTAAGGAAATAAATGCAAAATTTTAATTTATGAATTTATTAAAATGCATTTAATTGAAAAATTCGAAATTTCCTCAATATTTAAAATTTCGACGGATAAGATTAAAAGAAATTTTGATCCTCATCAATGGTTGAAATCACTTTGACAAGCATCACTCGAACTAACCATTGGAAGATTTATCTTTAAATAGGAGGTCATTTTGTCAGTCAGATGGATTCGATCTTTTGATCGTGTACTAAGCAAAAAGCTCTCTTGTAATCTTTTTATGAGCAATAAAGAAAGACTTTGGGGTTAATCTTTGTTGGTGTTACTCTTCATGGAAATGTTGTAAGATGTATTATTTCCATGCATATATTTCTTTTTGGCCATTGATATAGCTTTCTGAAGAGCGATTTGGGTACAGGTATCTTGCTCAGTGGTTGTGGTTTGAATGATAATTTAAGTTTTGAATATAATAGCAGGTATCTCTATTAGATCTGAATTTTATTATTGTTTTCTCGCTCTATGTCAACGACTGAATTGAGTTTTGCAGGAAAATCCTTGATTATTAGATCATCGGGCATTCAGAGAAGTTCTCGGCAAAACCAACCAACTCCCGATCCATGTTTTCTAAAGAGCCCAGTTTAAATTTGACCTCAGGCTTATCATAAGATATTATTTTTATGGGTGATGCACGAAGGGTTTTGAGCTTAGTACCTCCTCTAAAATTCAAAAAAAAAAAAAAAATTGTGCTAAATCATTAGATCTGGCTGCTGAGAGCCACAGATCATCAGATCTAGGAACGGAGTTAGACTCACACTCCCTAGATCTAATAGATCTGCCATTTTTGTACATAGATCTATAATTAATTTTGATTTTCTAACTTTGGTTTTCAGGGTTTTAGTGTTTTTGGGTCATTGTGTATATCGTTTGGGTGTTTTTTGTTGTTTTGTAGCTACAGATCTGAAGATGAAAGTTGTGCAGAGTCCAGATCTAAGCCCCGAAGGGTAAGATCTAGATCTCTGAAGTCCATCAACATCATTTTTAGCAAGGTTTCTATCCAGAGATTTTGCAATCCAAGAGTTTTAAATTTCTTAAATCTGGAATTTTTAAGGGTTTCAAAGAAATCTAAAGCAAAGCAAGTTAAAAAAATTATTAAGATTTCTGGAAAATATTTAGAGGTTCTGGTGAAAATTATGCAGATTGGCTGCCTAGTATTTATTTTTTTTTGAGCAGGAAAATTTCGATTTTGTGTTCATCGTCGTTTTTCTGAAAAACTTCGAATTTTTTTTTATGGTCTGGGTTTGGGTTTTAAAATTTTTTTAGGGGATCTGGAAAATTTTTGGGTTACTTCCCGCTACTCCAAACTCCTTCCAAGCAACCATCAAAACCCACAGTTCTCCTTTCTCACGCTGCAACTGCAAAACCTCTCAGCCATACTCGAACCCTCCTTCTACTCTTCGAACCTGCACCTGCAGCCACGATCTTCCCCATCTGACCTGCGGTTTCATCATCTGGAACCCTTTCTCCAACTGCGTATTCCCTCCACTGATCCTAGCTCCCTACGCTGCTTTCTCCATAGCCCCGAAATCCGTAGCATGCAGTCCTCTTGCCACCCATTTCTCCCTTGCAGTCCCTTCTTCCCTGCGTCCAAACCCTCTCCCTAATCCGTGGTTTTGATTGTTGCGTATTACCTCACGCAACCCTCTCCACATGCATGCTGCCAGTGTATTCCTCCGACCCTCGCTGCTCCTCGTTGCCTTCTCCGTCCATACCCGCAGCTCTGTCTCTTTCCCCGCTATGTATATCCTTCAACCTGCAAAAGCTAAACCCTCCATTGCTGCCATTCATCGCAAAGCTTGCCCTCAGTCTTCCTTTCCGTTGTCGAAGTATACCTGCATAACAACAAACACAAATCATTTCGATTTTTGGGTGTGTTACGTTGGGTTATATTGTTTGGGTTTATTTCAGTTTTAGGTTTGTTTGTAGTTTAGGGTGTTAGCACATAATCTTTCTAGGTTTCATATATTTTGATAGCATTTCTTTTATTTTTATTTATTTTTTATAAGGTTCCATTTTGGTCTCCTTTTTCTTTTTGGTTTTGGTTATTTTATTTTTGACTTTGATTTTATTAAAATCATAAAAATTTAAAATTTAAAAAAAAAAATCCTAAGAAATAAAAAATCTAAAATATTTAAAAATCCTAAAACAATTAAAAAATTACAGAAAATAAATAAATAAATAAAAATTTAAAAATAAATAAATAAATAAATCTAAAAAGTTTAAAACATTAAAAAATTTCTAAAACTCTTAAATTTTTTGGTGACTTGAGAATTAAAAATGAAATGAATTAAGGGGTTTTCGGCGTTCGCTTAAACATTAGAAAATTTTAATGTGGCCTATGGCCCATTAAAAATTTTAAATTTTTAACCCTTTGATTAATTTAAATTCATAAGGAATAATTAAAAAAGTTTAACCTAAAGTTCTTTAGTGTCATTTGGTCATTAAATGCAATTTTTATGATTTTCCTATGGTCAAGGTGTGATAAACATTTTTTTATCATATTTCGCATGTTGAAGAAAATTTATTAAATCTAGATTTGGGCAGACAGCGAAAATAATTTTAAATCTAGACTTTCTTGCATATGGATTATTTATGATCATCGATTTTCATCGTTCTAGATAGCTTGATTTATTGATTGTTAATTCAAATATCGAAGGCACTGGTCTATAATTGTTTCTATCTTGTGGTCGTGTCTTGTTTACGTTGGCGTTTAATCTATCAATCTGATTTAATCTTTGAAATTCATCAAGTTGTCCATCATTAAAATCTCGTAGAGCACGTGATCCGCAAGCTTTCTCGTCCATTTACCCTAGGGACTAGCCCCCTTGAGTTGCCTAAGAGACAGTCTAAACGAAGTGAGTAAGGATCAAGAGTGACAGCCCTTACTCTGAGTGTTGTCGCGCTGCCTAGACTCTTTGTGCGACAACACTATGTAATGCTTTAGTTATTTGTTGTCTATCCTGTGCACGTCAAAATTGGCGCCCACCGTGGGGCACAAACCCACAACCACAATAATATCAAGTTTTCCATACTGTAATATCCCAATTTTTGGTTTCCCTTATGATGCAGTTAGGGTGGATTTCCAGGGTTTGTGTCAACCAAGTCACAGGAGCAAGATTACGTCATCAGTGGGCCAGAGGGGCTTTGGAGGAGTTTTATGGATCTAACAGGGTTCATTTGCTATATTTCATCATCAAAATCAGTTCTGCACAGTTCATTCTTAGTTTTGTTGCATTCTGACGATTCCTGTAAAATGGGGTTATTATCAAGCATATTTTAATTAAATACACTAAAGGTGTTATTTGGAGCAGATTATTCAAAGAAACACCTTAGAATAATAGTTCATTGGAACCGGGATGAAGAAATCTACAAGATGGGATGATGAAAGTGGCTTTCAGTGGATGAAGAAATCGTAGAGGTAGATTAATCATTTTCTAGGATTTAAAGTGACTTAAATAAAATAAAATAAAAAGTCACTTAAATAAAATAAAAGGGAGAAGCCTCTAAAAGGAAAATAAAATAATAAAATAAAAGTGCAAAGAGACAAGCTTCTAGAATGGAAATAAAATAATAAAATAAAAGTGCTTCTAGAAGGTTGAAGAGAGGTCCATCATTTGTTTTAAAAAGGGGGGAAGCAAGTCTTTTGGCACATCCAAAGTTATCTTTTGTCTTTTGTGAAAGATTGGGGAAAATTTACTCACGAGTTCATTGTGCCCAAGATGAAAACCCTTGGATACCTTGGTGAGATTGGATGAAAACACATCTCTACCAATCCCTTAGTGAATTCATTTAGAATTCACAGGTGCACCTATTGGTTCCAGTTATAGTTTTGGGAGGCAAGGATCAGTATTGCCACAATTAATTTGGAGGTCATTACCTTAGCCATTGTCCAACTCAACATGTCATTTAGAAAGAGCTATTGTCATCCACTCAAATATTTGTTGGTTTGATCCAAATTTGGCATGCAATATCATATTCCATATTTAATATACAACAAGGCTGAGTTTCGTTGCATGTGTCTCATGTATACTCTAAAGTTGCAGCATTTCTGATTTCTTTTACATCTACAATTTTATTTGTGCTGGTAAAATTGTGCAAATTGATTAGATTTAAATGAAGAAACTTATGGTGTAACTTTTTAAAGCAGAATTTCAAAAAAAAATTGTCAAAATTATTTTTTGGAATATTGCAATGGTATCTGTGGCCCACCAAAAGTGGGGTACCCCTTTGGAGAGCTTTTCTTTCTAATGTATCATCCTTCAACCGGCAACAGCAGCCACCTGATAGCTTTGATGTGCTACTTTATCTCTGCCACCTGAGCCAGCCATCGTGTACCCTCACCCATCTGTGAAGATCGTATGTTTGAAGGTGGGCCATCCAATCCTAGAGATATGATTTTTCATTATGTAATTGGGCGTTTATGCTTGTGTTTCTTGGGCAAACTTGTGTTTGCATAACTCGGTGACTTGGAAGGAGGAAGGGTTTTGACTGCAGTCTTGTTCCCTTAACTTAATTGGGGGGTTAATCCTCAATCCTAGTCCTGTGGGATCTCCCCTACTGGCTTATAGCTTTAGGATGGGCACTACTTGGGAAACCCCGGTTTTGGTAGCGTGGTCTTGTTTTCCCGTTCCATATTTTTCACTCCCCTCCACACATTACATGCCCCATTTCATCATTTTATCCCTTTGAATCCACATGACCACTAGGTCCACAAGGCTTTGTTACTCCCCAACCCTTGTCCACATGTCTGGATCAGGCCTGGAACGATGCCCTAGAGGTTGATGCAGCTAAAAAAAAAGATGAAAGCATAATATGGCCACATACAACAAGAAATGTGCCACAAAATGCAAAATATGTGTCAGGACAATAAAATTTAGCATGTGGCCAAAAGCCAAACATGAACTCTAACCCTTATCATTATGGCCATCACCCTAGTTCCTAGGGCCCCTATGAGTGCCCCTCGCATCAATAAGGAACCCATGTATGTCCCAACCCCTGGTGGGCAATTAACTCGCCCCACCTTAAGGGGGTAATCATCGCTACATCATACACATCATGCTCTCATTTCCTGGAGCCCTGAGTAGTAAAAGAAAAGAAAAAACAATAAAATGCAAAAGGCAATGAAGAAGGGTGGAAAACAAAGGTCGAGGTAACTCATGTACAACGATTGCTCCCTCCTACATTCATACACCCAAATATATGGACATCCCTCATCATTACCACCCTTGAGCCCATGCCATTTGCCCTTGAGACCCTTGTGTCCCAATCCACCTCATCATTATTCGCATGACACCTACCATTTGAAGGATTTATCTTGGACATGTCCTTCCGTTTAGGGGTTGGGAACACCTAATAGGGTTGTTTGTTAGCCACTCTTACCTAGGAAGGTAATACCAGTACATGTTCAAAGCCCCAAATTTGGAAGGGAAACCCATTATGAAGCCTCATTTTTGGCGTTGATTAACAAGCTTACTCACTCACTTGCACTAATGAATTAGTGTAGTCTGAAGGTGAGGAGACGCATTGGATCTTATACATGATTGCAGGTGGATTTCCATTTTGGAATTGACCTCCCTATAGGGGATCCAAACCCTCTAGAGGATCACAATGGCATTTATAGGGTGAGTGTTGAGAGCAATGGGCCTCCATTCATGCAAAGCATTGATTGCCACACCATGGGCTTCCTCAACACCATTATTAGTGTGACACATCCGGTTTCTTCCCTTAAAAAGCTTCCTCTGGTGTACTCATCTCAAGAATCCGATGAGGACTCCTGTTCTACAAATAAACAGTTGAGTTGCATGCTTCAGCCCACAAGTGCAGTGGCAGGCCTTGGTCGTGCAACATCGTTCGTGCAGCTCCCACAATACTTTTGTTCTTCCTCTCAGCCACCCCATTCTGTTGTGGGTTATGGGATGCTATCAACTCCCATCGAATGCCTTCCTTTGCACAAACGTTCTTAAACTCCTTCGACACATATTCTCCACCGTTATCACTCTTGAGAGCTTTCACTTTCGTGCCAGTTTCTTTCTCAACAAGTGCTTTAAATTCAACAAATTTGGAGAATGACTGGTCTTTCTTCTGCATGAAGAAGATCCAGCACTTCCGTGAGAAATCATCTACAAATATACTATAATACATGTGCTTGGCCATGGAGGTTGTCAAGAAAGGTCCACACAGATCTGAGTGAATCCTTTCAAGGACTGCTTACACTCTACTGTCTCGATCATGAAAGGCGGTTTTTGTGTACTTCCCCAATGTATACCCTTTGCATGTGTATTGCTACTCTAGTGCACCTTTGGGAAGTCTTGTGGAAATCTACTGCGTGATCTTCAAAGCGCCATGGTGCAAATGGCCAAGTCTCCTATGCCATAATTTACCAATGTCTCGGCTCTACACCTTCTTTGCTTTTGTGTTCAATGTTGCACAGTCTTCTACATCCAATTTGTAGAGAATCTTCACTCAAACCCCGATTTGCTTCACTTGTCCCGTGGCGATGTGTCTAAGGAGAGTCTTCCCTTTGTTAAATATCACATCGTAGCCACGGTATTCCAACATAGCAACTGAAACAAGATTCTTCTTCAGACCCAGATCATACATGACATTTTTTAATTTGAGAGAGGAGCCAAACTCCCTTTGAAAAGTAACTATACCAATACCAGTCGCGCTATACCTTCCATCATCTCACATCTCAATGTGTATTTGGATGCCCTTCTCCTCCAAGTCACTGAAAAATTCTTTGTTACCCATCATGTGAATGAGGCTCCACCGTCCAAATACCACACACTACCGATCACTGAGCTCACCATACAAGCGATGAGGGTGAAACCAAGTTCATATTGTGAAGCCAAAGCTTCACCTGCCGCTCCTCCTTAGGGCTTCTTACCCGCCTTCTTGTGTGGACACTTCGTGGCATAGTGTCCCAGCTCATGACAGTGAAATTTTCAATAAGTCTTTCTTCTTGCCTGCCTGACCAAATTTTGCTTTGGATTGGGATTTCTTCCCTTTCCCTTTCTTTGCCTTTCCAGCCGAAGGCACAGTTTTCCTCATCATCACACTTGGATGAGGTTTCGTCTCTGGTGTTCAGGCTTATCTCTTCTTACACCAAGTCGGACCATGATCGCTCCCAATTTGGTAGTTTCTCCCTCCCATTTACCAAATCCTAGTAGTTGTGCCAGCTCTTGGGATGGCCTAGAAGTGCGAGACTTACTAGATCATATTCTACAACAATAATATCAACACTCCCAAGTTCATCCTAACATTGGGTGAACTTGCTCAGGTACTGTGGTATTCTGTCACCCTTTTCCATCTTGATCTTCTGAAACTTGTCCTTCAGTGCCAACGTCCTGCGGTCATTGTTGTTCTGAAACAAGTCTATCAAGGCTTACCACATTGCATATGGAGTCTTTTTCCCATGGAGATTCGAGACAATATGATCTCAAACTCCCTCCAATATGATCATCCTCGCCTTTGATACACACTTCTTCCAGTCTGCTAGATCTTGAGCATCAAAGGTTGGAGGTTTAGGAATATCAGTATCTACGAATTCCTTCAACCCGTTATCTTCCAACACTGCCTCCATCCTGTCCTTCCAAGCCATATAATTCGAGCTACTCTCAAGGGCATACTCGAGTCTCAATCCATAGAAATCCATACTGCTAGCTCTGAAGAATTGATCCTGCAAATTTGATTTGCCTGCAAAGACAACTTCGAATTCTCTCTTCTATTATGATTTCAGCTCCGATACCATGTAGAAATTCCTTGTAGATTTGAACTGCTTATGAAATTTACTAAATCAAAAGACTTGAATCTACTCTACTCAACTACGGACAACCATTAACGATCGCAAAATCATAACATAAACATGAGACAAGATTCAATCACACATTGCAGAATGATTTATCAAGGGGAAAGCAACTACTCAAAACCCCTTCCTATCTATATTGCATTAGTCAGAAAATAAAGAGGAAATGCAATGCTTGTTCAAGCTTGGGTAACCTCTGCACTAGTATAATCTATCTCACTACTTCAGAAGTTGTCACTGGTCAATACTTAACCAAAATCCTGCTTGGCCAAGTCCCTATTTCCTTGCATTGTTCAATAAGGAATTAGCCCCCTATTGATTAAGGAAATTTTCAATCCATAACTATGCAATCCCTGTAGGCCCTTCTCTGGCTGCATGCACCACATGTACAATTTGGAATTGTCTAGAACTGATAGCACACTGCCCTTGAACCCCAATCTCAATTGGGTAGGTCGAGTTATCTGCATGCATCAATTATTTTGGGTTGATTGATGAGTTAACTGGTTGATCACAAGTTAACATACCCCACTATTGGATCTTCCACTAGTCCTTAATCAATTAAAACTAGTTAAACTCACAATAACTCAAATTAACTGAAACAGAATGCTAGAAATTAGCAATCAATCATAACTAAACATAACCCAAGTGTCTCCTACTTGAATTAACTGATTTAACTGAGTGATAAGTGCCATATCACCTCAGTTAAATTCCTCCAAGTATTTTACTGAAATTAGAATTCGAATTTCTCCTAATTTAATTAAGACAAAATCAAATTAGGAATTTCTTGCTTCATTTTCAACATATACAGAGAAACTCCTAACACTTGCAACACTTTTTATTTTGAGTCAGTAAAGCTCAAGGCTCAAACATAATTTCCTGTGTATTAGGCACCCACATTTTCACTGCAGCTTAGAAGCTTCATATGGACAACTTATGATTTTTTTATCATTGCAATTTATCCGCTTACGATTTTGTTTATTGTAGTCGAGGTGACCCAGGTCACTTTCCAAATATATGTTAGTAGAAAACAAAAACAGAACAACAAATAGCATTGTGGGTTTCAAGGGATAAGAAACATTAACTCGTCCTCCCAAGCAAGGTATAGCATGCAAACAAAGATTTATCAGTAAAGTAAATGAGAACAGAAGTGGAACAAGATTTCTGATAACATAGCTCCAAATTACTACCCCTCAAAAATTGGTGTTCAAACTAAAAACACATTACTTCACATGGTTATGAATTAATACTAAAATTATTTTAAAACAAACCCTTCTAAAATCTACTGAAAACCCATATTAATAGGAACTGCTCCAAATTACTTCCCCTTAAAAATTGGTGTTCAAACTAAAAACACATTAATTAACATGGGTATGAATTAATAATGAAATTATTATAAAATAAATACTTCCAAATCTACTGAAAACCCATGTTAATGGAAACTGAATTTGAAATGGAAGTACTTACAGATGCAAAGGCATGACCTGGAAGCAGGAAATGTATCTGTTGGAGAAGCTCTCCCAAGGACTTAGAAGGAATGGTCGGCAAAAATTGGGCTGTTTGGCCTGTCATTTGAAGGGCTAAGGGCTGATCCTCTGCTGTCACGAATGGCAGGATTGGAGCCTCTCCCCACCCGACGCTTCCATCATCCAACTCCACTCTGATCCCGACGTTCTTCACTCCATCAAGCCTGGAAGAAGCAATGGTGAATGGAGCGATCAATGGCACATTCAGGGGCCTCCCCTCAACTTTGGCCACTTTCACGCTCAACGACGCACAGAGATTGTCCCAAATGGGAGACAAACCATCTCCGTCTCCATCTCCGTAAGTGCTCTTGCACTTTAAATTCATAGTACTGGTGCTCACACGACGGACAGATAAAGAGGAAGCAGGCAAAAACATAGGCCCATGAATCCACCATGAATCTGAAGAAGTGGCATGAACAGGCCGAAATAAACTACACATCGAACTTGATCTGCCAAATCATGCCAAATCAAATTCGGTGACGTTTATTCAAATTGATGTCTGTTTATTTCGTTGATTAGTGCTACAAATACATGGTTTGCTGGTTAATACGTTTCTTAATGGCTTTCGAAAGTTTTCTTCCTTTCTTTGTCTCTTCCCTTTAAACCTGTGTTGTTCTTGCATTTTACATCTTTATTCTTTAGTGTGTCATACCGCACCCAAAAAAAGTTTATTATATCTGCTAGCGTGTTACATCACGTCATTATACTTTTTCTTGGATATTAGGTTTAAGTGTAACTGGATAGGTATTTAGGGTTTATATATAAAGTTAAATGTCATGTTTTCATTTTTTTTATTTTTAATTAATTATACATAGGACACATAGTATCAAGTGGATATTAGTCCTTAAATAAAACACATTTTGGTTGTGGAATATAGTCTTAAACCACTTTCTATTAGTTTAAAGATCATTTTCTTTGAAAAAAAAAAGTTATTGATTTAATATTCATGAGCATATGGCAAGGTGTAAAAGTTCACTTTAACAAGTTTTTTAAAGTATTTAAATTATTTTTACAAACAATGATGATGTAACTGCACATTTGGCTCTTGAAATTGTATCACTAGAAGTTAGAGTAGTAATCTTGAGTAATTCAGAATTTTTCTTGCTTCTCGCTCAAAAGAAACACATCCTATTTAGTCTAACTAACTCATAACATATATAATGTATCTTTTAGAAGAGTATAAATATCATTAAAGTTTAAGTGTCAGTTTGCTTCAAGATTAATGGCATAGATGTGAAAAATAATCACACTAAACATATGTTAACCTTTGCAATGTGGAATAATGTCAAGCAACTTGTAAAATATCAATCTAAATGGAGTTTCAATGTTATATTATGTGGCAATAGCAATATAGTACCACCTCCCATCTTCCGTGGTAAAAATGATTGTTACCCTCTTCATAAATCACAACAAGTTGGCAACTCCACCTGGAAATATTTATCCTCATGGTATCTTTACATCCACATCCCTATGTATTAATAATTATGGATGATGGTGGTTTTATTATTGTTGGTAATTTGGCATGAAGATTAAATGGCTTGACATGCTTCTCTCACTTGAGTGTAGACTAGTTCTCACCCAATATTTCAAATAGGATTACGCTTGTAGAAACAATGCAACTATTGACGACCTAGAATGAACTCAACTTACATATCTAATGCTTAATAATTTATGGTGTGACAAATTGCTAAGCTAACATAGACATAAATGAATTCATTCATTAAACATATATCATTATGTTTGGGTAATATAAGGAAGAAATGGGTAAACACGACTTAGCAAAACGTGGTTGCATGCTACATTACATCCTTGCAAGGCAAATGACCCTAGGAAAGGGGTAAGTAACCTTTAAGGTATCAAGCCAAATCCCTACCAAAAAAATATTAACTAGCAAGGAGGACTAGTCTAGTTAACTGAGTTCAACACCTAATTATTATGCAAAACTAGGAAAACTAGAGAAGGAATGAGAGGTAGGATTGACTAGATTGACTATAAGTTAATCTTGTTAATGATCCTTTTGCGATTTAGGGGATTTATTTTATCTCATTCTACATCTAATTTATGTGATTAAACTAATTAAGCACTAAAAATTATCAAGAAGTTGAATAAAAGCTATTTTTTAACCTTGTTTCTTTAGTTCCTAACTAATCTAATTAACTGAGAAGTTGATTATAAGTGAGGAATAAATAAATGAAACCTTTATCTTTTCCCTTACCCTAAGTTAAGCCAACAAACATCTTTCATTAGGGTCAATTGCCTTTTTACTTTTATGATCAAGCAAAAGAGAAGGATAGATAGAGCATGAATTAGTTCCCTAATTGGGTGAAGTACCTTACTAAGTTAGATTTAACCTAAGCAACAAAATTAAAGAGGGTTAGGCCTCCTTAGTGTACTTGGTTTTTCTATATCCTTTTGCAAAATAAGCGAAGGTTTATCGATCTCCACATGTATATGTACAATGAAATGAAACAAGCAAGTCAATAATGATTTGTTTGGTTAATGAAAGTGGGATCTTGTTATTTTCTCCATTAGAGTTCAAGTATCTCCAATGATGTGATCGTGTATGTGCTTATGCTTATTGTGCCTCTACACTTGCAATCACGGTGGGTGATGGGTGTAAGTCTTGTGTGAATTTCGCAAAGTACATATTTCCCACTCATAAGTACTTAGCTGAAGGATTTCAGTTTGCATGTTGTGAGCTTGCTAAAATGACTTAAATTCTCCCAAGTTGGGAAGGGAAAACTCGTCACATCATGGTAATTGGAAACTAATAAAAAAATGAAACAAGCAATTAATGCAAACAAAGGAATCGTTGTGCATCTAGTAACCAACATATTAGAGATGCAAATTACTGCTAAGGATAACACTCCACTTGGTTGTAAATAGTTTCTTAATCAAAGAACAATAATGATATAATAGAGTCTATCAATGACATGATATGTTCATTGTCACAAGCTTTACTTAGTGTGTCTTAATCATAAATGAAACCATAACCAACAATGGTTGTAATAGAAATAAAAGACATGAACATCATGTCACACAGATCTATAGTGGGACACCCCAAAAGAGAGAAAAACTAACCCTGGAAATCGATCTTCATTAACATAAATAGTCCATTACATGATGAAATGTGTGTCCATCTAGTGTACTTGTTACATCAAATTTCACACTTCTTGAGCTAAAGTCCAAAATCTCAAGTGCGAGACCCACTACACCTCAAAGGGGCCATTGTCACCTCACCAACCCTCTTCTCAGTTTTGACCAACTCTCCTCTAACTCAAGGGGAGTCCCCCCTGGTAGATCTCAGGGATTAAATGGCATAAACAAGCCAATTCAAGATCCCCCTAAGGCTTCTACTTACACTTCCATCGACCAATGAATATAGGGTTTAGGGTGGATAAGATTGCTAAGGATTTTAAGTAACTTTCAGGTTTCAGGTTTCAGTTCAAAGGGAAAAATTTTCCAAACATACACAACCCAAGAATCACCAAGAGAGAAAAATCCCAACAAAATGGTTTAGATGATATATAATGAAAATGTGTGATGGAGGATAAACGATTGGTGCCTTAACATGCTAATATATTATTGGGGCATGTGGAGTCAAAGAGCAAGACAATTAGAGAGAAATGGAAATGGATGTGGGTGCAAGGAACCAAGGGATACAAACATGTGTCTATTAGACCTCCAACACTAATGTTAGTCAATCTTCGAAGATGGGATGAGGGAGTAAGCTTATCCAAGGTCATCTCTAAAGAGCTTGATGAGAGGTTCAAAGAGGCTTGGTGATCCATAAATTGTCGTGGATACTCCACCAGACAGTTCGTCACAATAGATCTAATAATATTATATTAAAACTCACAAAATTCTACACTATTACAGTTTATTAAACTTTAAGATATGTGGATTTAACTGTAATTAGTGCATGCATGCAAATATAAATTATGCAGAAAAGTAGAGAATGACAAAATAATCTCACACACACATAAGACACAACATACGCTCTTTGGGAAACCCTTTCGGGAGAAAACCCAGTTGGAAGGTGATGTTGCTTCGCTCTCTTTCTCTATCTAGAAATATGGTTGTAGGTACAGAGAAGTAATGTTTGTGGCCTGTGAGCTGCTATAGTGCACAAAACCTCTCTATATGCTCTACCTCCTATCTCTCCTGGCTATATTTTCTTAGCTATGGAACAAAATGCTCTCGAAAGAATGGAATGCCTCTTCCTCCTAGTGGTCTGGTTATAACACAACTCAATAGCCTACTAGTGGTCAATTTTGACTGCATCAACTCTTAACTAGAGTTACAAAATAGACTCTTCTAGTGTCTTTTACATCACAAACACGTGGATAGCCCCTTTTCCATGAATAATGGAGGCTAACACGAAATCCTCCCAAACTATAGGTGTGACAATAGGAAGGTCAATTTCTGAGTGGCATAACTTTTACATACAGACTCTGATTGGCGCGCTTCTTGCGTCGTTGGAAAGATCTCTGTGTGTATAATAACATGAAAAGGTGTGGCACTAAAGTGACAAAGTTTTACCCCCCAAAAAAATGTTGGTTGATGCCTCAAAAACGCTCCTAGAAGGTTTCAAACCTTGTTTCCTTAAACTGGGTCCCACCAGTAAAAATGGTCCCGTGAGTTGATTCCTCCACTTTTTCCACTCAAAATGCATCGAGAAGGTTGTCAAACAATACAATTATCCAATTAATATCATACGTCCCCACTTTGACAGGCTTGTGGTCCTCAAAAGATTTTACTGAATGAGGTAAGGAAATTTTTCCTCCACCTTCTCTCTCGTGTACCATTTAGTTTTGCCTGGAATTTGTCCCTTCAACCCAATCTGCCAAAGTTCATGCTGCCCTTGTCTTGTAGTTTTGTACCTCTTCTGCAAAATTGTATCTTCTATCAAAATCCTCCACATATGGTAGGACTTGTTATGCTTCTTGATCTAGCATGGAAGGCTCATAGGGTTTCAAATTATTTACATTCACAATTGAGTAAATGCGCATATATGATGGTAAACTGAGTTGATAGGAATTATCTCCCACCTTTTCTAGTATCTCAAAGGGACCATATTAGAGCCTTGATTTTCTTACCAGGCCCCTACAACCTCTCCTTGCTCAACTGTAACCATACTTTGTCTCCCACCTTGAATGATTTCTATGTTCTGTGTTGATTATTCTTGGCCTTATACTTGTCTTGTGACTTATGTAGTGTTTCATGTACCTGTATATGGATATGCCTAATCTTCTCTATAAATTTTTAGCCCTCAAAGCATTTCCTGTAAGATCTTCCCTCACTTCTCTTTGTTTCCCATATGCAATATCCAAAGGTGAAGGTGGAAAATATACAAAACAAGTATCAAATTAGGACTTTCCATTAGAAGTGTGGAATGCTCTGTTATAAGAATGTTGTATATATACTAGGTTTTCATCCGAGGTCTTCGAGTGCTTCTGGTTGTATCCCCTCAGAAGTTGCACCAAAGTCTTGTTGACTCTTTTGTCTGCCCATCTGTCTGTGGATGGAATGTTATAAATCTCTTCAACTTTGTGTCCATCTTCTCCCACAATGTAGTCCAAAATGCACTGAGAAATCTTGTGTCCTTGCCTAAGATGATGCTCCTTGGTATCCCAAAGTGCACCCAAATGTTGTGAACAGGTCCCCTGGGGGTCAATTTTGGTGTTACAAACCCACGTTTTGGGGTAAAAGGCTCGAATTTTGTATAAAGAATGTAAATTCTCTACATTTTGTGGTCGCGGAGCGCGAATATGTCTAAAGTCAAAAAGGGTTTTCCGCCCTTAGTCTAGATAGGTTGTGTTAGTTTTATAGATCTTCCCATGGTCTGCAGACCATGGGATTGTATAAAAAGGAGAGTCTTAGAGAGTCTAAGGCAGTTCAGTAGTCATGAGTCATTAATGTAATAGGTTTGTGAGAGCTAAGAGAGAAAGTCTTAGCGGGGAAGAGGCTCTGTAGCTAAGTGCGCAGAGGCCTAGGGTAGAAGTCCACAGCTAAGTGTGCGAACCCCTACAGCTGTGTGCGCAGGGTGGTTAGATTCTGTATTGAAAATCTGAATCATAAATACAGAGAAGTGTTATGAACTTGATGTATACTTTCCATCTGTTTAGCGTTATTTTACTGTTATTATAAATGTTGTTGAATGCTAAGTTTCAAATATACTGTTAAGTTGATGCACGAAAATATATGGTTCAATCTGTTGCATGAACGCAAATAATAATATATTTTTACACGAGGATAATCTTACTTGTATGGTATAGTTGGCTAATACCTTAGACAACTTGGGAACGAAATCAGTAACCTAGTTACAAAAGCGTGTAAGGGCCTGAATCATTGTTTAGGGTTGCGCGAAGGGAAATCGAGTACCTTCGCGGAGATTCTGAAAGACAGAAGAGGAATTACATCGATAATCCCTAAAGGCTTATCAATCTGCATGAAGATAGAAGTAAGGGTATAAAATCAACATCACGACTATCTCAAGGTGCAGAAACTTGGTTCTTGCATCCCCCCATACTGCTTTGGGTGATACTTCAATCCGTGCTTTGCGAATTGATGCCGAAAGGGCCCGTTGTGTAGGGATTTTCTTGGTTGCTTAATGCCGAACCTGGGTTAGGGCCCATCAAGCCAACAAATGGTTCCACTGCCAGGACTGGATCTACATAACAAGATGTGTGATGTCGTATCATTGGATTCCAACTAAGAAAGAGATCAAAAACTGGTTGGATAGAAAGATCCACGAATTTGCAGCGCAAGAAAACAAGAATTTGCTATTGACAAAAGAATAGTGGTTGGACAGATATATGTACACTAAAATACATAAAATCTTCTTTTGTTCCTTCCCGGTTGAGTTATACGAGTGGATCGTGAAGTTGGTAAACGACTAAGGAAGGTGGATGCTTGACAATCCAATTGTTTGGACATCGAAGCTAGTGAGGAGATTGGAAGCTTCTGAAAAAAAAGATCACGCATGATGTCGACCATTGGCTCGACTGCATCATAGGAGGATTTGTGACAAATTTCGCAGTCGATACCTCTGTCAGTTACAACAAAGCAGAGCGCCGCTTGTTTAAAGGACTGCGAGGTAAGTATTTGAAGTCATTAAATACTTGGATTAAGATGCTCTTGTGTGAACAACGGGTTAGGCGGATACCTTGATGTTTGGAGCTACGCAAAGCAAAAATTCTTTCAGGGATGGAGGAAGAAAAGGTCCTGAGTATAGCCCATTGATCGAGCCTCCTTTGAGTGACACAAAGGAGCATCACAGTCTTCTCCACTGAGCGTTGTTCAGTTGATAAGACAAGGGCTCCCACGAATACCTACACCACCACCATCCTCATCCCATCCATCCACACTTCCTCCATCCTCACCCCAACCTCTCACCCCATCACCCACACCACCCCCACCTCCACTGTTGTTAAGCATGGCGAACTATGTAAAGCTACTTGTATTCAAGGGCGTAGGAAATGAAGATCCGTACCAATTTTGGTTCGTCGCAAAGGTTGTATGGGAAGCTTGGGGTATCGCGGATGACCCAATGAAGAAAGATACGTTGGTCAGTGCTTTGTAGGACCACGCACTAACGTGGTACATTAAGTATAGTACTCATAACCCAACGTCTGTGTTGGTAGATATCCAAGTCGCGCTGAATAGAGAATTTAGTAGACCTAAGTCTCAAGCGCAGTCGATTGCGAGGTTTAAGGAGATCATGATGAAGCATGGGGAGACGCCTTGGGATTTGGACCAAAGGTTGAAGTGTATGATCCGTGAGGCCAACATGAACCTAACTGATGGGCAACACCGTGAATGGTTCATAGCCTCGCTCTCGCCCCACCTAAGGGTTGCTCTATCACAACAAAAGATTAGAACCCAGGCAGAAGGTCTAGAAAATCGCTATGAGACTGCATGAGACACTAACGTAGGAAGCTAATCTGGGGGTTCAACAGATTCATGCGCAGTTGCAAAACCTTTGTCTCAAAATGCAAAGTCTGAAGAAGGACAGAACAACTCGACTAGAGGCGCACGAAGAAGTTTGGTGCCTAAAATGCAAAGGTCAGGGGGATGAGAAGGATCATTGCCCAATCTTCGCGAACTATGTTGCAGCAGGGGGACCAATGCCTCTACAGCAAGGCCAAGTACAGGACTCGTGCTATGGTGCGCTATATGCAAGGTGGATGGAAAACATGCGACCGATCATTGCCATTTACTGCACAAATTTGTATTAACACCACAACAACTCTTTTGCAATTTCTGTCAATCAGTAGGTCATGATGAGGGCAATGGTCGTAGTTACGAACTAATGATGGACAGGACACCTGCATAGAGGGTGCAGGCACAAACGCGACCTTCGAACCAAGGTGTTGGGGGAACGTAATATGAGTATCAGGGGCACGACCAAGGCCGAGGTGGAGGAGGGCCTGGTAGAGGCCGATGATAGCTGATTTGTTATAATTGTGGAGGCCCTGGACACTATGCGAGGGACTGTTCGAATCTGACGTGATTGTCATGCCGCTACTATACTTAGTTTGACTATGCGACTGAGGATTTCCCAATATTATTGGTTAAGATTCGTGAAAACGGGGCGCAGCCTCAGCAGAACCTCCAGATGGTGAGGGTTGAGCCTCACGAGGAAGACCCTAAGATGCTGTAAAGCGGAACTAAGACGGGGGAGGATAAAGGAAAGCAGCTTGTAGAAGGTGAATGGGTCTGCAAAGCACCAGAAAAAGAGACTGGGTTTGATCTGAAGCGTGCAAAAGAAACATTTATGGAATCGAAGAAAAGCTTCGCTGAGACCTCTACCTCAGGAAATCAGGAGAAACCAGTTGAAGAAATGGACCCATCCCTCACTACCACATTCTTGGAGACCTGCATGAAATTGCTCCGCGATAGTAAGGCTATGAAAGGCCTGCAGGAACTGATCAATCAGTGTGCTGGCAAGGATGGCCCTACAGGTGAACCACGCATAGTCAGAAAGCTTGGTAAGCACAAGGCAAGGATCGGGCGTGAGATGAGACTCACCGCGCAAATAGGGGAATATGAAATGGACCAAGTTATCCTAGATCTCGGGTCCCATGCAAATGTTTTGTCAAAGAAAACATGGGAAAGAATGGGGAGACCTGCACTCCAGTGGTCTCCGACCCAATTAAGGATGGCAAATCAACAGAAAATTTTCCCGATGGGGATTTTGCAAGGGGTGACAGTTGACATCGAGGGTGCGAGCGCACTGGCGGATTTTGAAGTAATAGAGATTGTGGATGATAGCAATCCCTACCCTGCACTCCTTGGAATCGATTGGGCCACTGACATGAATGGGGTAATCAACCTGAAGAAGTGAAAGATGATATTTGAAAAGAAATCGCTCCACGTAGTGGTGCCACTAAATCCTGCAGAAGGATTGTGTTATACAGAGTCAGTCTGTGATTATGAAAGTGATGACGATCTAGACCAGATTTACAAGATAACGACGCGAGGCCAGGATTAGGTGAATCCCACAATGGACAGACGTATTGCATGGGACTGCGAGAGCTCCTGAACGTCAGATTTAGACGAAGAATTAGAGCACCGGCAGAACTGGTTGCACGGAGTATCTACGTTGCATTCTAATATGATGAATGAGTCATTGCACTATGTGTCATCTGAAGTCAGGGATCTACCTCATTATGATGGGCTAACTGATATTGGTAGATTTTTGAATGCATTTGAAAGAGAAGTGTCAGAGAAACATCGCTTCCAGGCCTTGGACTAGGTGTTGCGCGCTACGCCAGCAAGATGGTGGGGTACACACAAGGATAATTTCAGTGATTGGTGTGACTATAGGAGGATGATGAGAATATGTTTTGGGTAGCCAAAAGTGCGGATGATAGACAAGTATGATGGAAGAGATGATCCACGTGATCACCTGGTGAAATGGACTAAGGTTTATGGAGCGGAGCCCTAGCCTGAATGGGTGCATCTGTTTTGTCATACCTTGGATGTCATACCAATGAATTGGTACTTGGAAACAAAGCTCTGCCATGGCACTGAAGAATGGGGCATCTTGCATCAGGGGTTTATAATGACATTCAGTTTTGAGGATGGGTTTGACTATATTGACACAATGCTACAGGAGGTTAAAGCAGCGATACTGCAATATCCCTTGGACCTGGTCCAACTTGATTGGACTACCCAATTGAGTCATGCACTGGAATGTTATAATGTGACCGCTGAAGAAGAAGACGAGGACCCCAGAAAGATTAATATTCCAGAAATTGTGGGTCACCGCGAGGTTGAAGGTCCACAGATAGAGGATCCAGACATAACCGTGCTGCTGAAAACTAGGCAGGTCAACATTGGCACAGAGGTGGAACCGAAATTTGAAAAGATTGGTACTATTGGGATGATGCGACAGTAGACAAGATTGTTGAGCTCCTCTGCAAATATCAGGATTTGTTCCCCCACGAAGTTTTCTGACTTAAAAGGGATAATAGGAGACCTGGGTGTCATGAAGATCACCCTGAAATCGAATGTGAAACCTGTAAAACAAAGACATTACCGCCTTATCCCGAAGTATAAGGAAAGGGTCTGCGCTGAGTTAGATAAGATGCTCGTGGTAGGAATTATTGAATCAGTGGAAGAATCTTATTGGGTAAGCCGATAGTGGTTCAGGAAAAGAAACAGAAAGAGGAAATAAGGATATGTGTGGATCTCCAGAAGTTGAATGATGCTTGCGTGCATGATCCTTTCTCGACCCTGTTCACCCACGAGGTCCTGGATAATGTAGGCAGCTAAGACGCATACTCTTTCGCTGATGGATTCACAAGGTACCATCAGATCAAAATCACACCTGACGATAGAAGCAAGATGACCTTCGTGACTAAACAGGGATGTTTTTAGTACACCATAATGCCTTTTGGGCTAAAGAATGCACTAGCAATCTTCTCGCGCATATTCATTGCAGCATTTAAAGACTTCATTCATAAGTTTTTGGAGGTATACTTTGACGATTGGACAGTGTTTGGAATGGTCAAGTGCCATGTGGAAAGTCTACGCTTGATGTTAGATACATGTCGGAGATACCAGATCGCACTCAATCTAAAGAAGTGTCTGTTTTGTGTTTGTTTCGGGGTCCTGCTGGGTCATGTGGTATGCAGACAAGGATTGATGGTATACCCCATGAAGATCGGGATAATAATCAACTTGTAGGCGCCAAGGAATGTGAAACAGTTGCGTGCAACTCTAGGGCATACTAGATACTATAGGAAGTTCATCAAGAGTTATGCATAGATCACTGCGCCTATGGAGAAATTGTTGAAAAAGGATGCTACACTCTCTTGGAATGATGAATGCCAAAAAAGCTTGGACGTGCTGAAAGAGAAAATGGTTACCACGCCAATCCTAGTCTTCCTAGACTAGAAGAAGGAATTTCATGTGCACGTGGATGCCTCATGTATTGTGTTGGGGGTTGTGCTGACGCAGGCTGGCGAGGGAGAATTTGACCATCCTATAGCATTCACGAGCAGGAAGTTGTCCAAGGCTGAGAAGGACTATTCCACTACAGAGTGCGAAGGACTAGCCATGGTGTACGTGCTTAAAAAGTTCAGGTACTACTTGCTGGGTGGACATTTTAAGATGTATACGTATCACTCTATGTTGAAATACTTGGTCAACAATCCTGTGTTAGGGGGGAAGATGTACAGATGGTTCTTGTTGTTCCAAGAGTATGACTTTGAAGTTATTGTGAAGCCAGGATGACTGAAAGCGGGACCTAATCATTTGTCACGCATTGAAACGGGGGAGGAACCTACTAATTTGGAGGAGGGGCTACCTAACGCGCAGCTCTTTGCAGTCCGTGCCGGGAATAGCCACTTTGAGGATATCATACATTTCCTGGTGACGGGAACTGCTCCAGAAGGGTATACAAGCAAGTAGAAGAAGGAGTTAGTGGTGCGTGTGGCAGACTTCTCTGTCATTTCAGGGCACTTGTACAAAATGGGGTTAGACGAAATATTGTGACGTTATGTACCTAACTTTGAAAGAAGCAGCATTCCTATGGAGGCTCATGGAGGAGCTATAGGAGGACATTATGTAGGAAAAGCAATAGCGTAGAAGGTTCTGCGTGTTGGGTTGTGGTGCACAACCCTACATAAGGATGCGAAAGCATATTGTGGGGCATGTAATGCATGTCAATGGACTGGAATGCCATCGCGGAGGGATGAACTTTCTTTGATGTCGCAGGTGATGTTACAACCATTCGAGAAATGGATGATTGACTTTGCGGGTCCAATTCAGCCTCAAGGAAAGAAGACAAGTGCACGGTACATCATCACTGCGACTAAGTACTTGACCAGGTGGGCGGAGGCGCAACCTGTGAAGAACTGTACAGGCACAAAAACAACAAAGTTTATTTTTGAATACGTGCTAACAATATTTGGTTGTCCAAAGATCTTGATGAGTGATCACGGTACGCACTTTCTTAACGAAACAATCAGTGCATAGACAGAAGAATTTCAGGTGTATCATTAGAAAAGTATGCCTTATCACCCATAAGCCAATGGGATGGTGGAAGCATTCAATAAGATATTGGAGAGCGCGCTGACGAAGTTCTACAATGCTCAGCGAAATGACTAGGATGTGCACGTACCCGTGATGCCATGGGCCTACAGAACGACTTGTAAGAAGTTGACTAGGCCAATGCCTCTCAGACTCGTGTATGGCGTAGAAGCTATGATGCTAATGGAATACATTGTACTTAGTCTGCGCATAGCGACACTCACAGGAATGGCGGATCGCAGAGCCGTGGAAGAGAGGTTCGTGTAGCTCGCAGAGCTTGAGGAGGACTGATTTCTAGCTAGATTTCATCAACAAGTTCAAAAGGAGCGCTAAAAGGTATGGCATGATCGGCACATCAAACTGTGCACCTTCAAGGTAAATGATATGGTCTTGTTAAATGACAGTAAATTTGATAAATTTCCAGGGAAATTTTGGATGCACTGGCTAGGTTCATATGTCATTAAGGAGATTACCGATTAGCTGGTTAAATTCAATGGAGAACCCTTCCCAGGGAAGGTGAATGACAACTGATTAAAACCATACACCGATGATCCAACTAGGTGTATATATGAGGGGAGCATAGTCTTAGCGCTCCAGGCAGCTGAAAGGAGGCATGGGACTATAAAATACACTGCTCCAGTTGGAGAGCTGCACGAAGAGAAAACTGCGCGAAATAAGGGAATGTCACATAGTCCACAAGAGTGCGCAGAGGACTGTGCTACCAAGGGATCAACCGCGTAGAGCAGCCAGAAAGTGACTGTTAAAGTCACTGTTCATGATTTTATAATGAGAAAATGGCTAAATGGAGTGGGGGGAGGGTGGCATTTAAGTTGGAATTTATGGGAAAGATCTTTGAAAATCTGTCGCCAATCTAGCATTAATGAACCGATTATGGGGGGAACGGTCATATTTGAATTCAAAATGGCCTATAAATTACATATGGCCACCCAACGGAAAACACTTTTCATATTGAGAAATTGTGAGTTGTGTTGTGTGTTGTGCGTAAACTGCGCAATTTTCGAAGAGCTACTTGATTGCCTAGTGTTCGATCAATTTCCGGAAACTGTCTGCAAAATCCCCCATGATATTATTTTGAGAACAACAGCCATGGACGTTGAAGAAATGACAGTCGAGGGAGTTGTTCTGGAGGTCGCTACGGCAGCAGAAGGAGTTATCTCGGAGGTTACGCCTGCAGAAATCCCTGTTGAAGTACCAAAGTCGCCACGGTCACCTAGACCAAGGCCTACCCCGACCAAGGAGGGTCCCAAGAACAAGAAGGGAAAGCAAGTCGCACCACCGCTGCCAGTGCACGCATCTCCCAGAAAACACCCACAGAAGGATAAGCCCACCGCACAGGAAAAGGGCAAGACGATTAACCTGGAGCCAGAAGAAGAAGAGATTGAGGATATCACAATGGATGATGAGGATGTTGGGGTGGAAAGAGAGGATGTTGAAATTGAGGGGTCTGACCCCATCACTAAGTTGCCTGTGTATGTGCTACCACACAGGGGCAAGACTAAGGTGCCCAAAGAAATTGATGAAACTAAGGTCACCCTACACACACCCCTCTTGCCAGACCAAATTGTGTTCCAAGGATTGCGCTTGGGGCGTATCCCCCTTTTGAAATTAAAAGACTGGGATTTAGCGGACACAGAGTGATTTCCTCACCTAGCAACAGATCAACTCATGCACTGCGTGTTCCACAAAACCACTAGAGTAACCGCGTTGGAGCCGCGGAAATGGCTGAAAGGTGTGGATAAGGCAGGATTGCTCAACCTACTTTGGGTGCCACATTACAACCGCATGTCCATCACAATGGTGGTAATCAAACGGTTGTTGTGCTTGGTACATGAAGGGTGTTTGTGGCTGGAGGAGCCAATACCCATCATTGATATGTTGATCCATAGAATCACGCAACTACCATACATAGAGGAAAATCCGGCAATGATGTTTGGGGGGAAGGCTGGCGAGCATGCCCTCCTGAAGACCATGAAAAAAAAATTAAGTTGGTAAAGAAGTCGTGCGGTTACGCCATTTCGAACATCTATGACCCTGCGGTCAAAGTGGCAAGGGAAGGTCATGCAGAAGTTTCACGCAGATGAAGTGTCGGCACTAGCTGTAGCTTTGGCGGCCCAGTGCGTGGAGGGAGTTCAATTTAATTGGGTGCACTACCTTTGCATGAGTTCCTCACGAACTGCCGCAAGGCACAAGATCTCAGCAAGACATTTCACTATGCATGGCTCTTGTTGTCCATAGTGTTGGTAGCATGGGAGCTACCCGAAGACAGTCAGTTTCCTCCGATCGCGTTGGACCTACCAGAGGCCACGAAGTATGCTTCGCTGTGGGCAACTAATGATCCTCAGAGGATAAAATACAACAAGATCTTTTGGACCTTAATGGAGATGAACGTGCATATGGCCATCTACCACAAGCCGTGGTTATCGCCTACTAATTTTGATAGGTTGCAGGAGTACGTGGAATTCAAGGCTGACTTCCACCACGTCTCAATATGAGCATGAAAGGACCCTGAGCAGAAGTGGCATGACTTGCCCTATTTGGCCACAAATGACGCGATCAGTGCAGTCCTTCGCCGCTGGCTAGAAAAGTGGCGCACTGCCTCGGACTTGGATGCGGGATCGAGCAAGTCCGCCACCCAACGCGAGAAGGAAGAAGCCAAGCTAAAGATGGAACAACTGGCTGCAAAGAAAAAAAATGAGGTTGACGACAAGGTTAAGGAAGAGCGTGGTCCCGCACAGCAGTCGAGTGGGCAGGCAGGAGAAGAGGAGCGCAACTCTGATGGAGATCAGAGGTTGCCTTCACTAGAGACAGAGGAAGAAGAAGATGAACAGATGAAACAAGGAGGAGCGGACCTGGATACGACTCTGTTCTATATCAAGTGCATTAGAGGACGAGAAAAGATAGGGCCGCAAAACAAGTCCAAGGCTAGCAAGATGTCTCTGGATCCCATCACCCTGACCGAGGGGGATCTAAATGATATAGGGGATGCAGTGCGGGATGCCACCACGGAACTACTGTAACAATTCGAGCAGCAGCAGCAACAACAGGTGTTAAGGGCCATTCAAACGGGTCTGTGGGAGCTGCAGATCCATGCGTCACAGACTCAGACCAGTGCGATGGCCACCAGTTTGGCCTTTGGCACCTCAGAAGTTGCAGGGATGCTGCGCGGACAGGACCCCCGAGTAATAGTGTTGTCAAATGGAGCATTGACAACGACGATCGAAGCTGACAAGCCTGCTGTCAGCGCCCTCAAGGGAGTGGGAATTATCTTGGTCGTGCTTCCTAACAAGGCGCTTCATCCTCTGCAGGATGGAGTAATTACGGAACTTCGAGTTGGAGATAGAAGTGTGGGAACTACAACAGTGCTATGACGAGGTTAAAGCTACAGTGCACACTGTCACGATCACGTAAAGACTAATAAAGTTGAGGATGCCAAGGCATTGAAGAAACAGGTAGATGCAACTCAACACAAGGAAGACGTGCTGAAGGCTCGCTTGAAGCCTTGGTTGGACAAGGCCTACACGATCATGATCACCATCAAAGGCAAGTTGGCTAGTCTGTAGGAGACTCAGTAGAAGCTACAGGCTGAGAGCGCAGGACCAACGACAAAGTAGTTGGTCGAAGAGATGAAGCAGGCGACAACACAATGTGTTGCCGAGGTAGCAGTTGTCCAAGCTGAGCTGGGAGGTCTTCGCGACAATATCTCTACGCCAGCTAAGTAACTCGAGGGCGACTCACCATGTTTGCATTGGGGGCCTATTGGGAGCAGGTCCCTTGGGGTCAATTTTGGGGTTACAAACCCAAGTTTTCGGGAAAAAGGCCCGAATTTTGTATAAAGAATGTAAAGTCTCTACACTTTGTGGTCGCGGAGTGCGAAGATATCTAAAGTCAGAAAGGGTTTTCCGCTAGTCTAGATAGGTTGTGTTGGTTTTGGAGATCCTCCCTTGGTCCGCAGACCATGGGATTGTATAAAAAGGAGAGTCTTAGAGAGTCTGAGGCAGTTCAGTAGTAATGATTCATTAATGTAATAAGTTTGTGAGATCTAAGAGTGAGAGTCTTAACAGGGAAGAGGCTCTGCAGCTGAGTGCGCAAAGGCGTAGGGTAGATGTCCGCAGCTAAGTGCACGAACCCTTGCAACTGTGTGCGCAGGGCAGTTAGAGTTTGTATTGAAAATATGAATCATAAATAAAGAGAAGTGTTCTGAACTTGTTGTGTACTTTCCATCTGTTTAGCGTTATTTTATTGTTGTTATAAATGCTACGATTGTGCTATGTTGAATGTTGAGTTTTAGATATACTGTTAAGTTGATGCGAGAAAATATATGTTTCAGTTTGTTGCATGAATGAAAATAATAATATATGTTTACACGAGGATAATCTTACTTGTATGGTAGAGTTGGATAATACTTAAGACAATTTGGGAACCAAATCAGTAACCTAGTTACAGAAGTGTGTAAGTGCCTGAATCATCGTCTAGGGTTGCACGAAGGGCAATCGAGTACCTTCGTGGAGGTTCTGAAAGACGAAAGAGGAAGTACATCAATAAACCCTAAAGGCTTATCGATTTGTGCGAAGATAGAAGTAATGGTATAAAATCGACATGAAGATTATCTCAGGGTGCAAAAACTTGGTTCCTGCATCCCCCATACTGCTTTGAGTGATACTTCAGTCTGCGCTCTGTGAATTGATGTCGAAAGGGCCAATAGTGTAGGGATTTGTTTGGCTACTTAATGTCAAAATTGGGTTAGGGCCCATCAAGCCGTTGAACCTGGGTTGGCTTGATGGGCCCTTACCCAAGTTTGGCATTAAGCATCCAAGCAAATTCCTACACTATTAGCCCTTTCAGCATCAATCCACGGAGTGGGGGCTGAATTCTCACTCGAAGTAATATGAGGGGATGTAGGAACCAAGTTTTCGCACCTTGAGATAGTCATGATGTCAATTTTATACCCTTACTTCTATCTTCGCGCAGATTGATAAGCCTTTAAGGCTTATCGATGTAATTCCTCTTTCGTCTTTCAGAACCTCCGCAAAGGTACCTGATTGCCCTTCATGCAACCTTAAACGATTATTCAGACACTTACGTGCTTCTATAACTAGGTTATTGATTTGGTTCCAAAATTGTCTTAGGAATTAGCCAAATCTACCATACAAGTAATATTATCCTTGCGTAAACATATGTTATTATTTGCGTTCATGCAATAGATGGAAACATATATTTTCGTACATCAACTTAATAATACATCTGAAACTTAACTTTCAACATAGCATAATCACAACATTTATAACAACAATAAAATAACCCTAAACAGATGGAAAGTACACAATGAGTTTAGAACACTTCTTTATTTATGATTTAGATTTTCAATACGGACTCTAACCGCCCTACGCACACAGTTGCAAGGGTCTGCACACTTAACTGCGGACATCTACCCTAGGCCTCTGCGCACTCAGCTGTAGAGCCTCTTCCCTGCTAAGACTCTCGCTCTTAGCTCTCACAAACCTAATACATTAATGACTCATGACCACTGAACTACCTTAGACTCTCTAAGACCCTCCTTTTATACAATCCCATGGTCCGCGGACCAAGGGGGGATCTCCAAAACCGATACAACCTATCTAGACTAAGGGCGGAAAACCCTTTTGACTTTATATATCTTCGTGCTCCGCGACCACAAAATTCAGAGACTTTACATTCTTTATACAAAATTCAGGCCTTTTTCCCCAAAACTTGGGTTTGTAACCCCAAAATTGACCCCGAGGGGACCTGTTCCCAACAGGTCCCCAACACAAACATGGTGACTCGCGCTCGAGTCACTCGGCTGGCGCAGAGACCTTTTCACAAAGACCTCCCAGCTTAACTATGACAACTGCTACCTTGGTGGCGCACTCTGGTGCCACTTGCTTCATCTCTTCAACCAACTGCTCTATCGTTGGTCCTGCGCTATCAACCTGTAGCTTCTGTTGAGTCTTGTGCATACTAGCCAACTTGCCTTCGATGGTGGTCGTGATTGCATAGGCCTCTTCCAACCAAGACTTCAAGTGAGTCTTCAGCATGGCTTCCTTGTGCTGAGTTGCGTCTACTTGTTCCTTCAATGCCTTAGCCTCCTGCAACTTTGCTATTCTTTACATGATGGCAACAGTGTGCGTTGTCGTTTAACATTGTCATAGTGCTGTTGTAGTTCTCGCACTTCTGTCTCCAACCCGAAGTTCCACAATTACTCCATCCTGTAGAAGATGAAGCACCTCGCTAGGAAGCGTGGCTAAGTTAATTCACACTCCCTTGAGGGCGTTGACAACAGGCTTGTCAGCTTCAGTCGCCGTCGTCAATGCCCTATATGGCAACACTATGGCTCAAGAGGTCCCATGCACGTAGCATCCCTGCAACTTCTGAGGTGCCAAAGGCCAAACTGGTGGTCGCTGCATCGATCTAAGTCTGTGACGCATGGATCTACAGCTCCCACAGACCCGTTTGAATGGCCCCCAACACCTGCTGCTACTTCTGCTCGAATTGTTGCAGCAGTTTCGCGGTGGCAACCCGCACTGCATCCCCTATATCATTCAGGTCCCCATCGGTTAGGGTGATGAGATACAGAGACGTCTTGCTAGCCTTGGAATTCTTTTGCGACCGTACCTTTTTTGGTCCTCTGGTGCGCTTGATATGGAACGAAGTCGTTTCCGGGTCCGCTCCTCCCTGTTCTGTCTATTCGTCCTCTTCTTCCTTTATCTCTAGTGAAGGTGACCTCTGATCTCTATCAAATCCGCACTCCTCTTCTCCTACCTGCCCACCCAACTACTGCGCGACAGTGCGCTCTTCCTTAGTCTTATCATCAGCCTCCTTTTTTCTCTTCTCAACTAGTTGTTCCATCTTTAGCTTGGCTTCTTCCTTCTTGCGTTGGGCGGCAGACTTGCTCGATCCCACAGCCAAGTCCAGGCAATGCGCCACTCTGTCGGCTAGCGGTGAAGGACCGCGATGATCGCGTCATCTGTGGCCAAATAGGGCAATTCGTGCCACTTCTTCTCAGGGTCCTTTCTAGCCCTTATTGAGAAATGGTGGAAGTTAGCCTTTAATTCCACTTACTCCTACAACCTGTCAAAATTAGTAGGCGATAACCACGACTTGCAGTTGATGGCCATATGCACATTCATCCCCATTAAGGTCCAAAATATCTTGTTGTCTTTTATCCTCTGAGGATCCTTAGTCACCCAGAGCAAAGCGTACTTGGCGGCCTCTGGTAGGTACGGCGTGACCAGAGGAAAATGACTGTCTTCGGGTAGCTCCCATGCTACCAGCAATATGGACAACAAGAGCCATGCATAGTGAAATGTCTCATTGAGATCCTGCGCCTCGCGATAGTTCGCGAGGAACTCACCGCAGAGGTAGTGTGCCTAATTAAATTAAACTCCCTCCGCGCACTAGGCTGCCAAAACTACAATTGGGTCCAACACTTCATCTGCGCGACACTTCTGCATGACCTTCCCTGCTAAGAGTTGCGTTGCCACTTTGACCACAAGGTCACAGATGCTTGAAATGGTGTAACTACGAGGCTCCTTTACCAACTTAAATTTTTATGTCATGGTCTTCGCGAGGGCATGCTCGCCAACCTTCCTACCAAACATCATTGCCGGATTTTCCCCTGTGTACAACAGCAACGTGATCCTATAGACCAACATATCAATGATGGGTATTGGCTCCTCCAGCCACAAACACCCATCATGTACCAAGCACAACAACTGCTTCATTACCACCATTGTGATGGGTGCGTGGTTGTAATGCAGAACCCATAGCAGGTTGAGCAGTCCTGCCTTATCCACGCCTTTCAACCATTTCTGTGGTTCCAATGGTTTTGTGGAACACACAGTGCATGAGTTGATCCATTGCTAGGTGAAGAAACCGCTCTGTGTCCGCTAAATCCTAGTCTTCTAATTTCAAAAGGAGGAAACACCCCAAGTGCGATCCTTGGAACACAATTTGGGTTGGCGAGAAGGGTGTGTGTAGGGTGACCTTAGTTTCATCAATGTCTTTGGGCACCTTGGTCTTTCCCCTGCTGCGAAGCGGAACTACTACAGGGGAGGATAAAGGCAAGCAACATGCAGAAGGCGAATGGGTCTGCAAAGCACCAGAAAAAGAGACTGGGTTTGATATGGAGCGCGCAAAAGAAACATTTATGGAAGCGAAGAAAAGCTTCGCTAAGGCCTCTACGTCAAGAAGTCAAGAGAAACCAGTTGAATAAATGGACCCATCCATGATTACCACATTCTTGGAGACCTACATGAAATTGCTCTGCAATAGTAAGGCTATGAAAGGCCTGTAGGAAGTGATCAATCAGTGCACTGGCAAGGATGGCGCTACTGGTGAGCCATAATTAGTCAGAAATCTTAGCAAACACAAGGCAGGGACCAGGCGTGAGATGAGACTCACCGTGCAAATAAGGGAATACGAAATGGACCAAGTTATCCTGGATCTAGGGTCCGATGTCAATGTTTTGCCAAAGAAGACCTGGGAAAGAATGGGGAGACCTACGGTCTAGTGGTCTCCAATCCAGTTAAGGATGGTGAATCAATAGAAAATTATCCCGATGGGGAGGCTGTAAGGGGTGACAGTTGACATCGAGCTGGCGAGCGCACTGGGAGATTTTGAAGTAATAGAGATTATGGATGATAAAAATCCATACCCTGCGCTCCTTGGAATCAATTGGGCCACTGACATGAATGGGGTAATCAACCTGAAGAAGCGAAAGATGATATTTGAAAAGAAGTCGCTCCGTGTAGTGGTGCCACTAGATCCTGTAGAAGGACCGCGCTATATAGAGCCAGTCCGTGATTGTGAAAGTGATGAAAATATGGAATAGAGTTACATGATAACGGCATGAGACCAGGATTGGGTGAATTTGACAACGGACGAACGTATTGCATGGGACCGCGATAGCTCCTGTACGTTAGATTCAGACGAAGAATTAGAGCACTGGCGGAACTGACTACATGAAGTATCTACACTGCGTTGTAATATAATAACAAATTCATTACACTGCATGTCATATGAAGTCAGGGATCTACCTCACTATGACGGGATAACTGATGTTGATCGCTTTTTGGATGCATTTGAGAGAGAACTGTCAGAGAAACATCGCGTCCAGGCCTTGGACTGGGTGTTACGCGCTACACCCGCAAGATGGTGGGGTATGCACAAGGATAATTTTGGTGATTGGTGTGACTATAGGAGGATGATGTATTGTCGTATCATTGGAATCCAACTAAGAAAGAGATCGAAAACTGGTTGGATAGAAAGGTCCACGAATTCGCAGTGCAAGAAAACAAGAATCTGCGATTGAAAAAAGAAGAGTGGTTGGACAGATATTTGTACACTGAAATACATGAAATCTTACCTTCTCGGTTGAGTTATACGAGTGGATCGTGAAGTTGGCAGACGACCAAGGAAGGTAGAGTCTTGATAATCTGATTGTTTGGACCCCAGATCTAGTAAGGAGATTGGAAGCTTCTTAAGATAAGATCACGCGCACTGTTGACCATTGGCTCAACTGCTTCATAGGAGGATTTGTGAAAGAGTTCGTGATTGATACTTCTATCAGATACAACGAAGCAGAGCGTCGCTTCTTTAAAGGACCACGAGGTAAGTATTTGACGTCAATAAATACTTGGATTAAGATGCTCTTGTGTGAACAATGGGTTATGTGGCTACCTTGATGTTTGGAGCTACGCGAAGTAGAAAGTATTTCAGGGATGCAGGAAGAAAAGGTCCTGAGTATAGGCCACTGGTCGAGTCTCCTTTGAGTGATGACGAAGGAGTAGTGCAATCTTCTCCATTGAGCTTTTTTTCAGCTGATAAGACAAGGGCTCCCGCGAATACCTACACCACCTCCATCCTCATCCCATCCATCCACACCGCCTCCATCCTCGCCCCCACCTCTCACCCCATCACCCACACCACCCTCACCCCCACCTCCACCGCTATTCAACATGGTGAACTTTGTAAAGCTACCTGTATTCAAGGGCGTAGGAAATGAAGATACATACCAGTTTTGGTTCGTCGCAAAGGCTGTATGGGAAGCTCAGCATATCACGGATGACTAGATGAAGAAAGGTACGCTAGTTAGTGCTTTGCAAGACTGCGCACTAACGTGGTCCATTAAGTAATTTATTGATAACTCAACGTCTGCGTTGGCAGATATCTAGGCCGCGCTGAATAAAGAATTCAGTAGACCTAAGTCTCAAGCACAGTCGATTGTGGGGTTCAAGGAGATCATAATGAACCCTGGGGAGACACCCTGGGATTTGGACCAAAGGTTGAAGTGTACAATTCGAGGCCAACATGAACCTAACTGATGGGAAACACCACGAATTGTTCGTAGCATCGCTCTTGCCCCACCTAAGGGTTTCCCTATCACAATAGAAGATTGGAACCCAGGCAGAAGTTCTGGAAATCACGATGAGACTGCACGAGACACTGATGCAGGATGCTAATCCGGGGGTTCAGCAGATTGATGTGCAGTTGCAAAAACTTTGTCTCAAAATGCAAAGTCTGGAGAAGGACAAAACAGCTCGGCCAGAGGCACACAAAGAAGTTTGGTGCCTAAAATGCAAAGGTCAAGGGCATGACAAGGATAATTGCCCAGTCTTCACGAACTATGTTACAACAGGGGGACCAATGCCTCTACGACTGGAGGCTACGACAAGGCCAAGTACAGGACCCGCGCTATGGCGCGCTATATTCCAGGTGGCTGGAAAACATGTGACTGTCAATTTCCATTTGTTACAGAAATTCGTATAAGCACCACAACAACTCTTTTCCAATTTTTGTCAATCAGTATGTCATGATGAGCGCAACTTCTATAGTTATGAACAAATGATGGACAGTACACCTACATACAGGGTGAAGGCAGAAACGAGGCCTCCGGACCAAGGCGTTGGGGGAACGCAAGGTGAGTATTAGGGGCACAACCGAGGTGGAGGAGGGCCTGGTAGAGGCTGAGGACAACTGATTTGTTACAATTTTGGAGGCCCAAGACACTACGCAAGGGAGTGTCCGAATCCGACGCAATTTTCATGCCGCTACTGTACTCAGTTTGACCATGCGACTGAGGATTGCCCAATATTATTGGCTAAGATTCACGAAAAGGGGGCGCAGCCGATGGAGAACCTCTAGATGATAAGGGATGAGCCTCACGAGGAAGACCCTAAGGTAAACATTATGCTGCGAAGCAGAACTATGACAGGGGAGGATAAAGGCAAGTAGTCTACAGAAGGCGAATAGGTCGGCAAAGCACCAGAAAAAGAGACCGGGTTTAATCTAGAGTAAGCAAAAGAAACATTTAAGGAAGTGAAGAAAAGCTTCGCTAATGCCTCTACCTCAAGAATTCAGGAGAAACCAGTTGAAGAAATGGACCCATCCATGATTACCACATTCTTGGAGACTTGCATGAAATTGCTTCGCGATAGTAAGGCTGTGAAAGGCCTACAGGAACTGATCAATCGGTGCACTGGCAAGGATGGCCCTAAATGTCAACCGTGCGTAGTCAGAAAGTTTGGCAAGAACAAGGCAAGGACTAAGCGTGAGATGAGATTCACCGCACAAATAGGGGAATACGAAATGGACCAAGTTATCCTGGATCTGGTGTTCGATGCGAATGTTTTGTCAAAGCAAACATGGGAAAGAATGGAGAGACCTGCGCTCCAATGGTCTCCGATCCAGTTAAGGATGGTGCATCAATAGAAAAAAAATTCCTGATGGGGAGGCTGCAAGGGGTAACAGTTGACATCGAGGGTGTGAGTGCATTGGCAGATTTTAATGTAATAGAGATTGTGGAGGATAACAATCCCTACCCTGTGCTCCTTGAAATCGATTGGGCCATTGACATGAATGGAGTAATCAACCTGAAGAAGCAAAAGATGATATTTGAAAAGAAGTCGCTCCGGGTAGTGGTGCCACTAGATCCTGCAAAAGGACCGCGCTATACAGAACCAGTCCATGATTGTGAAAGTGATGACGATCTGGACTAGATTTACAAGATAACGACGCGAGACCAGGATTGGGTGAATCCAATAGTGGACCAACGTATTGCATGGGACCGTGAGAGCTCCTGCACGTCAGATTCAGACGAAGAATTAGAGCTCTGGAAAAATCGGTTGCACGAAGTATCTACGCTGCGTTGTAATATGATTACTAAGTCATTGCGCTACGCGTCATCCGAAGTTAGGGATCTGCCTCACTATGATGGGATAACTGATTTTGATCTCTTTTTGGATGCATTTGAGAGAGAAGTGCCAGAGAAACATCACTTCCATTCCTTGGACTAGGTACTGCACGCTACGCCTGCAAGATGATGGGGTATGCACAAGGATAATTTCGTTGATTGGCGCGACTATAGAAGGATGATGAGAATACATTTTTGGCAACCAAAAGTGCGGATGACAGACAAGTATGATGGAAGAGATGATCCACGTGATCACCTGGCCAAATGGACTAAGGCTTATGGAGCGGAGCCCTAGCTTGAATGGGTGCATCTATTTTGTTATACCCTAGATGTCATACCAATGAACTGGTACTTGGAAACAGAGCTCCGCCATGACACTGAAGAATGGGACATCTTGTGCCAGCAGTTTATAATGACGTTCAACATTGAGGATGGGTTTGACTGAATTGACACGGTGCTACAGGAGTTTAAAGCAACGATCTTTAGGATACCGCAAGATCCCTTGGACCTGGTCCAACTTGATTAGACTACCCAACTGAGTCACGCGTTGGAATGCTATAACATGACCATTGAAGAAGAAGACAAGGACCCCAGAAAGATTAATATTCTAGAAACTGAGGGTCACTGCGAGGTTGAACGTCCGTAAATAGAGGATCCATACATAACCACATTGCTAAAAACTAGGCAAGTTAACATTGGTATAGAGGCGGAACCATAATTTACAAAGATTGGGGACTATTGGGATGATGTGACAATAGACAAGGTTGTTGAGCTCCTACGCGAATATCATGATTTGATCCCCACGAAGTTTTCTAATTTAAAAGGGATATAGGAGACCTGGGTGTCATGAAGATCACCCTAAAACTGGATGTGAAACCTATAAAACAAAGACCTTACCACCTTAACCTGAAGTATAAGGAAAGGGTCTGCGCTTAGTTAGATAAAATGCTCTCGAAAGGAATTATTGAATGAGTGGATGAATCTAATTGGGTAAGCCTGATAGTGGTTCGGGAAAAGAAACAGAAAGAGGAAATAAGGATATGCGTGGATCTCTGAAAGCTGAATGACGCTTGCGTGCATGATCATTTCCAACCCCATTCACTGTTGACGTCCTGGATAATGTAGGCGACCAAGAAGCATACTCTTTCGCTGATGGATTCTCGGGGCGCCATTGGATCACAATCGCGCTAGAGGATAGAAGCAAGACGACCTTCGTGACTGAATGGGGATGTTTTCAGTACACTGTGATGCCTTTTGGGTTGAATAATGCGCCAACAATCTTCTCGCACTTAGTCATTGCGACATTCAAAGACTTCATTCATAAGTTTCTAGAGGTATACTTTGACAATTGGACAGTGTTTGGATTGGTCAAGCACTATGTGGCAAGTCTGCGCTTGATGTTAGATATATGTCGGAGATACCAGATCACGCTCAATCTAAAGAAGTGTCTGTTTTGTGTCCTTTTCAGGGTCTTGCTAGGTCATGTGGTATGTAGACAAGGATTGATGATATACCCCACAAAGACCGCGGTAATAATCAACTTGGAGGCGCCAAGGAATGTGAAACAGTTGCGCTCAACTCTAGGGCATACCAAATACTATAGAAAGTTCATCAAGAGCTATGCCCAAATCACCGCGCCTATGGAGAAATTGTTGAAAAAGGATGCTACGTTTTGTTGGAATGATGAATGCCAGAAAAACTTGGACGTACTAAAAGAGGAAATGGTTACTCCACCAATCCTAGTCTTCCCGGACTGGAAGAAGGAATTTCATGTGCAAGTGGATGCCTCATGTATTGCGTTGGGGGTCGTGCTGACATAGGCTGGCGAAGGATAATTGGACCATCCTATAACATTCGTGAGTAGGAAGTTGTCCAAGGCTGAGAAGAACTATTTCACTATAGAGTGTGAAGGACTAGCCATGGTGTATGCACTCCAAAAGTTCAGGCACTACTTGCTAGGTGGACATTTTAAGATGTATACGGATCACTTTGCATTGAAATACACAGTCAACAAGCTTGTGTTGGGGGGAGGGAGATCTACAGATGTTGTTGTTGTTCCAAGAGTATGACTTTGAAGTTATTGTGAAGCCAGGATGACTGAACGCAAACCTTGATCATCTATCGCGAATTGAAATGCGAGAGGAACCTACTAATTTGGAGGAGGGGTTGCCTGACATGCAACTATTTGTAGTGTGCATCACGGACAATCATTTTGAGGATATCATACATTTCCTGACGATAAGAACTACTCCAGAAGGGTATACAAGCCAGTAGAAGGAGTTAGTGGTGCACGCGGCAGACTTCTCCGTCATTATAGGGCACTTGTACAAAAAGGGGTCAGACGAAATATTACAACGTTATGTACCTGACTTTGAACAAAGCAGCATTCTCGCAGAGGCTCATGGAGGAGATGCAAGAGGACATTATGCAGGAAAAGCAACATCGCAGAAGGTTTTGCGTGTTGGGTTGTGGTGGCCAACCTTGCGTAAGGATGCAAAAGCAAATTGTATGGCATGTGATGCACGTCAAAGGATTGGTAGGCCATCACGGAGGGATGAACTGCCTTTGATGCCACAGGTGACGTTACAACCATTCGAGTAATGGGTGATTGACTTTGTGGGTCCAATTCAACCTCAAGGAAAGAAGACTAGTGCACGATACATCATCATTGCGACTGAGTACTTGACCAGGTGGGCGGAGGCACAACCTGTGAAGGACTGTACATGCACAACAACAACAAAGTTTATTTTTGAATACGTGTTAACAAGATTTGGCTATCCAAAGATCTTGATGAGAAATCGCAGTACGCACTTTCTTAATGAAACAATCAACGCATTGACAGAAGAATTTAAGGTGTATCATCAGAAAAGTATGCCTTATCACCCGTAGGCCGATGGGACAGTGGAAACATTCAATAAGATACTAGAGAGCGCACTAACGAAGGTCTGAAATGCTTAGATAAATGACTGGGATGTGCGCGTACCCGCGGTGCTATGGGCCTACAGAACGACTTTCAAGAAGTTAACTGGGCAAACACCTTTCAGACTCATGTATGGCATAGAAGTTGTGATACCAATGGAATACATTGTATCTAGTCTGTGCATAGCGACACACATAGGAATGGCAGACCGCGGAGCCCTGGAAGAGTGGCTCGCGCAGCTAGTAGAGCTTGAGGAGGACCAATTTCTAGCTGGATTTCATCAACAAGTTCAAAAGGAGCACAAAAAGGCATGGAACGATCGGCACATCACACTGCGCACCTTTAAGGTAAATGATCTGGTCTTGCTATATGACAGTAAATTTGATAAATTTCCAAGGAAATTTCGAATGCACTGGCTAGGGCCATATGTCATTAAGGAGATTACCGATGGTGGAGCAGCTCAATTGGTTAAATTGAATGGAGAACCCTTCACAGGGAAAATGAATGACATCTGACTGAAGTCATACACCGGTGATCCAACTAGGTGATTATATGAGGGGATCACAGTCTTAGCGCTCTAGGTAGCTGAAAGGAGGCTCAGAACTATAAACTGCATTGCCCGAGTTAGAGAGCTACGTGAGGAGAGAACTGCGTGGAATAAGGGAATGTCACATAGTCCACAACAACGTGTAGAGGGTTACGCTACCAGGGGATAAACTACGCAAAGTAGCAGGAAAGTGATTGTTAAAGTCACGATTCATGATTTTGACGATAAAAAAATGGCCAAATGGAGCGGGGGGCGACATTTAAGTCATACTTTATGGGCAAGATATTTGAAAATCTGCCGCCAATATAACATTAATGAACTGATTTTGGGGGGAATGGTCAGATTTGAATTCAAAATGGCCTATAAATTACATATGGCCACCTAGCGGAAAACACTTTGCATATTGGGAAATTGTGAGTTGTGTTGAGTGTTGTGTGTAAACTGCGCAATTTTCAAAGAGCTACTTGATTTCCTAGTGTTCGATCGATTTCTAGAAATTGTCCGCAAAATCACCCGTGATATTTTCTAAGAACAACAACCATGGACGTTGAAGCAATGATAGTCGAGGGAGCTATTTCGAAGGTCGCTATGGCAACAAAAGGAGTTGTCCTAGAGGTTACGCCTACAGAAATCCTCGCTGAAGTACAAAATTCACCACGGTCGCCTATACCAAGGCCTACCTCAACCAAGGAGGATCCCAAGAACAAGAAGGGAAAGTAGGCCACGCCATCGCATCCGATGCGTGCATCTTCCAGAAAACACCCACAAAAGGATAAGCCCACCGCACAGGAAAAGGGCAAGACGATTAACCTGGAGTCGAAAGAAGAAGAGCTTGAGGATATCCCAATGGATGATGAGGATGTTGGGGTGGAAACGGAGGATGTTGAAATTGAGGGGTCTGTCCCCATCACTAAGTTGTATACGTATGTTCCGCCGCGCAGGGGTAAGACCAAGGTGCCCAAAGACATTGATGAAACTAAGGTTACCCTACACACACCCCTCTTACCAGACCAAATTATGTTCGAATGACCGCATTTGGGGCGTGTCCCCCTTTTGAAATTAGAATACTAGGATTTAGCGAACACAGAGCAGTTTCCTTAGCTAGCAATGGATCAACTCATGCACCACGTGTTCCACAAAACCACTGGAGTAATCGCATTAGAGCCAGAGAAGTGGATGAAAGGCGCAGATAAGGCAGGACTGCTCAACCTACTATGGGTGCCACATTACAACCACGCTCATCATAATGGTGGTAATCAAGATGTTATAGATCTCTTGAACTTTGTGTCCATCTTCTCCCACAATGTAGTCCAAATGCACTGAGAAATCTTGTGTCCTTGCCTGAGATGATGCTCCTCGGTATCCCAAAGTGCACCTAGACATGTCCAAAGAAAAATTTTGTTGCTTCTTGTCCACTGATGGTCTTTTTATAGGGCATGAGGACACACATATTGCTCAACCTATCAACTACCACGAACAGGTAGTCATGTCGGTTCCTAGTTGTCGGTAAACCTCCCATAAAGTCCATGGAAATTCTTTCCCAAGGAAGAGTAGGTACAGGTAAGGGATGATACAGACCCTATTTCCTATTGCTAAGTTTGTTGGTACAACAAATCATGCATCCTCTTATTAACCTAGCCACGTGCTCTTGCATCTTTGACCAATACACATACCTCTGCAAGTTAGCCATAGTCTTCCCTACACCAAAATTCCCTACAACATTGGAGGTGTGAGCCTCTCTAATCAACTGCAAACACTCACCTTTAGGAACACATAGCCTGTCCAGCCTGTAAAGTAACCCATCCTGGAGATGGTAGTCAATGGTGTTGTCTCCATCGTGCACATGACTCTGACTCTACAACTACCGATACACCTCCTTGAACTCCTCATCTTTATATGCCTCTCTATATGTGTTGACGGTGCTAGACCCACCAACATTCAGGGGATCTCCCCAACATGAATTCCTAACTAGACCTCACATCGTTTGGAGTAAGAGTCCCAGTAGTGAGTGGTAATGTAATTCCTTAAATGCAGAAACACGCAGAGGGAAGTATGATAACTTTGGTAGTCAATGGTGTTGTCTCCATCGTGCATATGACTTTGACTCTGCAACTGTCGATACACCTCCTTGAAATCCTCATCTTTATATGTCTCTTTGTATGTGTTGACGGTGCTAGAACCGCCAACATTCAGGGGATCTTCCCAACATGAAGTCCTAACTAGACCTCACACCGTTTGGAGTAAGAGTCCCAGTAGTGAGTGGTAATATAATTCCTTAAATGCGGAAACATGCAGAGGGAAGTATGATAACTTTGGGCCAGAGTGCGTGACCCTACAGAGAGTCAAGTGAGATGCATGAAGGTTCCAACACACGAAGGGAAAAGGAAGTGAGACCCTTGGAAGCCTATAATAGTACACAGCTTGAAAGGAACACACGAGCGAAATGACATCTCAAGATAAGATGCATAATAGTCCACAAGTTAAAGTGATGAGTTAATACAACAACACACATTCTTCAAGATTCATATGTATGCAAACGAAATAGTTCATAAGCATAGGTGTAAGTTAAATAACATACATTGCCAATACAACAAGAATAACCATGCTATATTAACAGCGTATGCATGAAAGTGTGTTGGCTCTGATTTTATTATTATAAGAGAGTTCCATCCATACATACACCATTGACGACTACTAAACCCAATAGTGGAACATTACAGTCAAGAACACCTGCTCCTCCAAAGAAGTATACTTGCTCTACACTATGAAGAAGCCAAGGCTCTTCACAATACTCCCAAGCTCTTTTTAAGCCTAAGCCTAGCCAAAAGTTTGGCTCCCAAAAGCCTCTTACATGAGTTATGAGGCTCTATTTATAAAAAGAGGGGGGTGACTCTTCAACTCCCCCTTTGTGACCTTTGGACTACCCTCGGGACCCTTAAACTTCTTCATAAAATAACACATTACATTACATGATGAATTTTCATATTCTAATATTGACTCTTGGAATTTCACTTACAACATAATTACAAATAATATTACAATTTCCACTTGTACCCATATAAGACAAAATAGGGTAGAGATTTGCTAACAAGACACCACACTATGATGTTGGAGTTTGGGAGAAGTCCAACTCAACAACCTCCACTTGTTGCTTCTCAGTCACATATTGGTGCCAATCTTGGTACTGTGTGATGGTGTCCCCAAACTGCGTAACGGTGTCTTGCTGGAAGCAGAATCTAGCCTCCGTGGAATCCAAGTATATTGTCTTGGAACATGTTTCCAACTCGTTCTGAAGAATGAGCAACATTGTTTTGACTTTGATAGGACAACCAATGAGATTTTGCATGTTATGTGCATTCATCTCCAAGTCCTCCCTGGTGGAATTCTGTCTTAGTTTCTCCAAGTACTTTTCGACCTCCTACCGAACTTGGTTCTTGGGTTTAGATTTGGTGAGGGAACCAATTGATGGGATTTGGTGTGTTATCACCAAGACATCCAAACTATTGTACAACCGTACATATGAGGTTTGAATGATTCCAACGAATGAGACAAGTTGCTTGTTGTTCTGAATCAATATTCGAACCTTTGCCTTCTCTAGCTTTACCTGTGGCTTCAATTTCTTCACTAATTCAAGTGGGGCCCCTTTGTACTACATTGTCCACTCTTACACATAGGCAATGGCAGCTTGTATTTTTTTGAGAGTTTTAACAAACTCTTTTATTTGTTGTTGTAGGCCATGCAAACGAAAAATTTCTTTATGCATGGTGACAAACCCATCATAGAGCTTACGCATGGTTTCTCCAAGTGTTGATACTTTAGCAAGTATTGATGCTCTCATCCCCCCCATTGCAGAAACTTCATTTTGCATTGTTTCTTGAAGTTGTTCTGCCTCTTGCTTGGCAACTTGCAAGTTTTGTGCCAGTTGCTCATTCTCGACCATCAAATACTGCACATTTGATATCCTTGCCCCTGCATAGGCCAATATGGCTTCGACAATGGCATTTGGATGCTTCTTGGTGTCTAACACTATCACCCTTTCTCTTATGAATATAGGTGATGCGTGATCATCCAAAAAGTGCTTTCTCTGTGCTTGTACAATCCTCTTTTGGATCTCATCAAATAATAGAATGTACACATCCATGATCGGATCATCATCAAGGACAACAACATCTCCTTGCTCGCTCGGGGCTGGATCTGCTACTGAAGGTGGTGGAGACTGAGGGATGACCTATGGTGCTCTCAGCATCAGGTCAACATCTTCATGTTATGGCTCCTGTTCCAACTCCATGTCTATCACTTTAATCGGTTGCTCAATATGTTGAGCAAGCTCCCGATCCTGCATCTGTTCACCTTCCTCCTCAGCTATTGGTTGTTCTATTTCTTCAACCTATATCGGTGTTGTTTTTTCTGTCATCATGCCTTGAATTTGTTCTTCTTCTCTTCTCATTCTCTCCTTCTGAACTCATGTTCTTCCTTCAACTTCTTCTCTATCTCCTACAACTTGAGTTCTGCTTCCTACAACCTCTTCTTCTCTCTCTTTCTCCACTCTTCTCTTTGTATACTTTGCTTCCTTTTTACTTCTGCTACCAAAGCTTCTTTCTTGATAACATGATCTACTTCCATTTTGCAACTTTTCTCTCCCTTTGAGCTATCAACAATCTTCCTCTTTCCCTTGTCTTGCACGAAATTGTTGTCATTGCTGACGGAGTTTCTGCTGCTTGTGAAGTCCTTGCTAAACTCGTTGGTTGACTGAGTCTGGAGGCATTGTAGAAGTACCTCCAAAGATCCTCTTCTGTCCAATGAAATGCCCCGTTGATCCACATAAAGTAAACTCTCGTACAATGGTCCTCACAAATTTTTTGGCAATCATACAAATTAAAGTCCTTAGTGTCGAATTCAAATCTCATTATTTCCTTAGCCTCATCATCTACGACTTTCAAGTTATTTATCTTGTATAATCCAATTTGTAGAGTGGGTCGTGGTGCTTTCTTCTTCCTGTGCAGTGCTGCTAACAACCCTATAGAGAGATGGTATGATACTTATTGCATGATCAGTTTGTCAATGGCATACCTTGGTAAGACATGCAGAGGATTCTCTCCACCAACACTCTAATGAAGGTGCCACTTGGTGAGGCATACCAATCTGCAATATCTACTACCGCCTCTATTACATCTCGGGACATGAAAGGTGGATCTTGTTCAAAGATAATCTTGTACAATGGGATGATAAAGTGGTAAATTATTCATTCCATTACTCCTCGATAATTGCATTCTGAAAGCAACTTGCAATAGATGTTCAAAATAGTCTCTCATGGTGTCCATGTCCAGTTCATGATTGGAGATCCGTTCTTGGAGAAGCAGTAGAGATTTGTTCAGGGTTGTGTAAGAGTTGTTAATCGAAATCTTGTCACCGAGTAATGTTTTTCTTCGTGGAAATTGTTCAGAATTCCAACAATTTTGAAATCTATTTCTAGGGTTTTTCTTTTGAAGAATTTTTTTTGGTGAAAAACACTTTGTTGTTGAGCAGATTGAAGTAGGGTTTATTCAAAGAAGAAGAAGGAAATTTAAAATTTTTGGGTTTGATTTTTTGATAAGGGAAGATTTTTTTTTAGAAATAGAAAAACCCTAAGCATAAATTTGAAGAGACTTAAGTATTTTTTGGTATTCTGAAAAGAAAAAAAAGGGAAACAAATTTTTGGTTAAATTTTTTGAAAAAACCTAGTTGAAAACCCCAAATGACAAAGAAGTAGGAAATTTAGAAAGGAAAAACCCTCGTTGAACGCAGAAAGAGTAGTAGAATTTTTTAAAGGAACATAGTCAATCTTTTAAAAAGCCCGTGTAAGAAGAAATGGCAAATATGACTAATGCTAAGTTTGAGGTGGAGAAGTTCATCGGTAAGAATAATTTTGCAACATGGAAACTGAAAGTAAGGGATTTGTTGGTTCAACAAGGGTTGCATAAAGCATTAGATGGGGTTAAAAAGAAACATGTTGGCATGACAGATTTGGATTGGGAGGACTTGGATGCCCGAGCTCTCAGTACCATCGGGTTATGCCTGGAAGATGAATTTCTCTTTAACATTGTTGAAGAAACCTCAGCATTAGGTTTGTGGGTAAAATTGGAAACATTGTATATAACCAAATCTTTAACCAACAAAATTTATTTGAAGAGGAAATTGTATAGCCTTCGGATGAAGGAGGGTACTAAAATTACAAAACAATTAAATGTTTTTAATACACTTATTTTCCAATTGTGAGGCCAAGAGGTAACTCCTCAAATGATATTTTGATTATTCATTTGGGTTGTTCATAGTTATATACATGAGGGAGTGACTGTTGAGTTTCATCTCCCGATGACTCTTCATTTTCTCTTATTAATTATTTACACTATTGACCATTTTTCACCCAATCCCTATGATTAGGTGTCAACATTCCCCCCCCTTAATCTGAAAGGACGTTGGTGAGTCCAAGCATCGTTTTGAATCTTTCAAGGTTTTCTCTTCCAAGCGCTTTGGTGAAGATACTTGCAATCTTCTCATTAGTGGAACAATGGCGAAGATGGATTGTTTTGGCCTCAACATGATGTCGAATCAGATGATATTTTGTATTGATGTGCTTCGTTCAATCATGGAAATTTGGGTTCTTGGCCAACTTTATTGCAGAGGTATTGTCAATCATGAGTGGAGTCGAATGTACTTGTTTTAACTACAAATCTTAAAAAAATTTCCCGAGCCACACAATTTCTTTTGTTGCTTCAGTTGCTGCCACATATTTTGCCTCTGTTGTGGAATCTGTTGGAACTGACTATTTGTATGATCTCCAGGAGACAGCTCCTGATCCAAGACTCATAGCATAATCAGAAGTAGATACCCTGGTTTCTTTGTCTCCATTGAAGTCTGAATCAAAGTATCCAATCAAGCTGAAGTTTCCCGCGTGTGTATACTTGAGTCCAAAGTCTTGAGTTCCCTTCAAGTACTTCAGAACTCTTTTTGTAGCAAACCAATGTCTCTCACAAAGTTTTTGCCTAAACCTGGAGAGGATTCCAATAGCAAACGAAATGTATGGTTTGGTACTATTCAGGTAGTTCAGAATTCCTACAAGTTGTCTATACTTTGTTGAATCCTCAAATATTTTCCTTCAATGGATATGAGCTTTAGGTTTTGTTCCATTGGAGTAGTTAGAGGATTGCATTTAGCCATGCCAAACATGTTCAATATATCTCCAATGTACTTCTTTTGAGAAAGGAATATGGACTTCAGATGTTGAGTTACTTCAATACCAAAATAGTAATGAACGTAGCCCAAATAAGTCATTTCAAAACCTTTCCTCAATTCCTTCTTTATGGATGCAAAGTAGCTCTCATTGTTCCCTGTCATCAAAAGATCATCTACATATACCACAAGATATACAATTGTTTTTCCAACTTTTTTAACAAACAAAGTTGCATCATCAAGATCATAATGTTTGAAATTGAGGTTCAAAAGATGCTTAGTTATTTTTTCATACCATGCTCGCGGTGCTTGTTTGAGGCCATACAAGGATTTCACAAGTTTGCATACTTTATATTCACGTCCTTTCACAACAAATCCTTCAGGCTGGGACATAAAAACATTCTCTTTTAAATCTCCATTCAAGAAATAAGTTTTTACATCTATTTGATGGACTTTCCAACCGTTCTGAGTTGCTACGGCAAAGAGTGTCCAGATGGTAGCCCATTTTACTATGGGGGCAAAAGTATCCTCATAATCAACCCCTTCCTTCTGTGCAAAACCTTTTTTCCACAAGCTTGGCTTTGTGTTTGTTAAGTGAGCCATCAGCTTTATACTTTTTCTTGTAGGCCCACTTGCAACCAATCGGTTTGGTTCCTAATGGAGGATCAAACAACTTCCAAGTGTCATATTTTATCAAGGCATCATACTCCTTTTGCATCACTTCTTTCCATTCGTCATGAGAAGCGGCTTATTTTAAGGAAGTTGGTTCAAAATATGTAGACAAATTCAATTCACAATCATAAGAAACATCCATATCAACAGGTGAATCCGATTCATCTACATCACCTCCATTTTGTCGGGTTGAATTTCTAGTTCCTGTCTTTCCAACTTTATCAAGATGAACACCTTCAAGTGTCTTTTTTAGCGACTTTGGGGATCCTTTCTGAGATGGTCCAAGCTGCTCAGTTGATTGAGTTGGGACTGAATCAAGATTGAGTCTCCCAATTTTGTCAATCACATTACTCAAAGTATCATCAGTGGTTGGAGTTTCATGCGGGGGAGAGAGTGCTTCAAGAGAAAATTCCACAAGTTGATCTAGTATAGGAATCCCCCCTTCAAGATGTGGAATCTGATTATCAGATTCTTGAAATGATTTTGCATTTTCGAATCTATCCAAGCGATCAATTTTCCACTCAACAACATTGTCAGCTTTGGAAGATTCAAGAAAGATTACATCTCTAGATACAACAAACTTTTTATTGACTTCATCGTAGAGAAGGTATGCTTTGGAGGTCTTTGAATACCCCCAGAAGATACACTTATGACTCCTTGCACCAAGTTTGTTTCTATGTACCTTTGGTATCAAGGCATAACATGTGGAACCAAAGACCCTGAGATGTTTTACCGAAGGAATGTGCCCATACCACATTCCATAAGGAGTCTTGTTTCTAATAGCATTAGATGGACATCTATTCCTTACATATACAACACATAGAACTACATCAACCCAAAACATCAATTTTACATTCTTGGAAAACATCATGGAGCGCACCATATTTAAGATTGTCCTATTCATTCTTTTAGTGACTCCATTCTGTTGGGGATTATAAGGCACAATTGTTTGATGTTTGATCTCATGTTGGCGAAGATAGTTTTCAAATTCATTTGAAGTGTATTATTTTCCATTATCAGTGTGAATAGAGCCAATATGAGATTGTGCATCATTTTCAATCCATGTATGAAAGTTTGCAAATGTTTGAAAAGCATCAAATTTGTTCTTCACTAAATAAACCCAACACACTCTAGTGTAGTCATCAATAAATGTCATCATATATTTATTTCCATTTGCAGAAGGAACGGGCATTGGGCCACATAAATCTGAATGAATGAGATCAAGTTTTCTATGTGCTCTGGAATGTGAATCATGAAAAGATTGTTTGCTATGCTTTCCTAGAATGCAAGCATCACATTTCTTAAGTTTCCTACGAATTGTAGGCAAACCAATAACATCAATTTTCTTCAACAAGCGGAGGCTGTCATAGATCAAGTGTCGAAATCGAGCATACCTCAATAAACTTGATGGAAATGTACATTCATCATAATGAGAATTGTATGAGAAATTTTGTGCACGAGTAGAGGTACCTTGCAGCTTGAGAAGCCTTTCTTCTTTTATCCCCGCCATGACAAGTGAGTGATTTGATGCTTTTCTCACCTCAACCTTGCCATCAAACATATGAATGGAGTGTCCTTGTTGGCGGATGTGGACCAAGGACAACAAGTTTCTCCTCAAATGTGGGAGATATAAAACATGTTGTAGAAGAAAGTCTAGAAGACCAGGCAATTTAAGCCTAATTGTGTCAAGCCCTAATGGCTTGAATTTTGGTTTGTCTGCAAAGTACACTACTCCATCAACATTGTCAGTAAATTCTTCAAAAAAACTCTTCTAAAAGTCATGTGGAAAGTTGCTCCTGAATCAAGCAACCAGCCATTTTTTCCAAGAAGCAAGTGAAACATTAAATAAGTCTTCATTTACTCCAATATTACAATGTGCCACAACATAGTAAGCGGATTCAGGTGCTTTACCTTTCTCTTTGTCATTAGTTTTATGTTTGGGTTGGTTTCTTTCCTGCTCAATGCTGTCGGGCCAGGGAAACTTGCATGTGGATGCATCATGTGATTCATCTCTATTGAAACGTATGCAATGTAAATCTGACTTTTTCTCCTTGAGAGTGTCTGTCACCCTTGCCTCTAAAATTTCTTCTTCCCCTTCCTCTTCGACCACCTCTTCCTCTGGAAAAATCTAGAGAAAGATTCTTCTCTCTATGTGTAAGACACATAGCCTCTTCAGAAGACTGAGGAGTTGTCTTCTTCCCAAAAGCTTTCTCTTTCAGCAAATTTTTTAACAAGGGAGTCAAAGGTAATTTCTTTGAGGTTTCCATTTGCTTGCAATGACTCAAGATAATTTGAGTAAGTGGGATAAAGTGCCTTGACAAAAGCTATCAGAGGAATGTCCAGTTCAACATTAGTGACTTTGATATCATGCATAATAGATGTTACTTCTCATGCAAGAGCAAGAGGATCATCTTTTTGTAATTCAAGACTGAACAATTTAATTGTGAGTTGAACAACTTCAAGTGCAAAGTGCGAGTCATAGAGTTCCTTCAGTTTTTTTAAGGCTTTGAAAGCATTTGAAAATGGCAAAATATGGCGACTCACCTCTTCATTTACTGATATTGCAATCAAGGCATAAGCTTTGTTGTTCTTATTTTCCCAAATGGAGAATTCCTTGTCTGAGGTAGGTTGTTTTGGTTCTTTGTCTCCGTCTCCAACACACACTCATTTCCACAACTCATTAAAAATGAAAGTGTGCTTGATTTTCCGTGACCATTCTGGATAGTTCTCCTTGCAGTAAGAACCACTCCCACAATAGATATCAATGAATTCATTTTAAAAATTTGTGTACTGTAAAAAAAATATACTTTTGTTGCCAATACATAAAATATTTTCACTTCTGGTGTTAAAAAAAAATGCACTGTAATAGCAATATTCTGAAAAATGCTGCAATTATTTTAGCAATATGACAGAGGTATTATTGGGGGAGGGATTATATGGGGAAGGAGTGGTATGGAGGAGGGGATATATGGGGTCAATACAAGTCGAGGTAGAAGCAGGACGATCCCGTCAGTAAGCAAATATACGTGGAGGAGGGACCATTTACAACGTATATGTGTGGAGAGGCTGAGGTAAGTGTACTAGAGAGCCAACGTTGTAAGCGAAGGCGAGAGCTGATGGTTGTGTATTAGGGTAGAGATAGCAACGTATAGTGTATTGGGAGCAGCGTGGAGTAGTGTGAGCAAGCCTAGGTCTGGCAACGAGGTCTGCATATTGGAGAGGCTGGAGGTCTAGCAATGGAACACTAAAAGCACTTAAGGGAGAAATACAGTGAAGAGAGGTAACAGAAGCTGGGAAATCGTTCCCTTGCGCAAAGAGGCCGCCTCAATTGACTTTAGATAGACAACATTCGATTCGAGGAATGAAATCAACAATTAAAACAATTGATGTAGTGCACTATAAGGCACTGCACCAATCAATATGAAAAAACAGAGTCATTATTGAGTCGATCACACGCCTATCTTCTCATCCCCCCACATCGGCATAGAGACCAGAACATTTTGGAGTGCATTCTTTTCAAATTGTTGCAAGGGAATGAACGATTATGATGTAGCGTAAGAAAAAAATTCAGACCATTAGCCTAGCATGTAATATAGATCGATGCCATTACTTGTTCGCTCCCTCCATAAATCGAGTGACTAGATCATTAAAGATTGTAGCCCAAAAAGAGAAGTTCATGACAACACTAGATTGAACATTGCATGAGAGATAAGTGCAATGAGGAGCAATGTATTGGAGCAGGTATTTGATGGGTATACCAAGTGTTACACCAAATTATCACGCAGAGGGCAGAGAAGAATATGGCAGACTGTAGGAAATGTAGGACAGATTTTTGAAAAATGGAAAAAGGGAGTTACAATGGCAAACTACAATGCCAAAAATGGAATTGGCTCTGATACCATGTCAGTCTAGGAGGTAACTCCTCAAATGAGATTCTGATATTCATTTGGGTTGTTCATAGTTATATACATCAGGGAGTGATTGTTGAGTTTCATCTCTTGATGACTCTTCACTTTCTCTTAATAATTATTTACATTATTTACACTTTTAGATCTAAGACTTTTGTGATCCATAATGTAGATATTAATCTTTCGGATTAATCACATCGTCCTAAGGATGAACCACAATAGTTGGCTCGAAACATCGAGCAAATCCTAACAATGTGATTGATCTAAAAGACTAATATCTACTATTTACAATTGTTCAACAATCCCTATGATTTAGGTGTCAACACCAATTGTCATATATGAACGTTAAATTTCAGGAATAAGACAAAGTTATTACCTTGTTGTGTTCCTTGCCTGAGTCTTGGGATCACTTTGTGACTTCTATCAATTTGACCACAACCAAATCTTTGGAATTTGATTATGTTGTGGGAACTTTGTTATTTGAATAAGTATGCAGGAAGTCTAGCATTGAAGCTTTCACACCATAAGCCATGATAGCCAGAGGTCGGTCTAAGGAAAGAGGGTAGAAAGCAAGAAGTTCTTCCAAATCAAGACCAAAAGGCAATAAGTGTAAATCCAAATGTTGGTATTACAACAAAAAGGACACCTCAAGAAAGACTATTAGAAAAGAAAGGAGATCATTGAAAATCCAAAAAAAGAAGCAAATCAAGTTGAGTTGGGTATGATTGATGAATTTTTATCTGTTGAATTAGATATGGTAGATGAAGCTTTGCATGTTTGAAATGTTACCCATAATTATGAAAATTGGTTGTTAGATTATGGTGCTTCTCATCACATGAGTCCACACAAAAATTGGTTCACTTCATATGAAGCTATGAATGGTAGTTTTGTGTTTATGGGAAATAATGTATCTTGTCAGACTGTTGGGATGGGAAATGTCAAAATTAAAATATATGATGATCAGTTATAATATTCATTGATGTTAGACATGTACCTAAGTTGAGAAATAATTTGATTTCTTTGCGAGTATTGGACTCGGAAGGTTACAAGTTTACAGGTCAAAATAGAGTGATGAAAGTTTCAAAGGGTGCTCCAGTTGTTATGAAGGCAGAGAAGATCAGAAATATTTACAGACTCGAAGGAACTTCTCAAGTTAGTGAGGCAGCGACTATATCTAAGAAGATAGAAGAATATATTCACCTATGGCATCAGTGGTTGGATCACATGAGCGAGAAGGGTCTTCAGGTACTAATTTATCACAAATTGCTTCATAATTTGAAATCCTTTAAGTTGGATTTTTGTAAACATTGTGTATATGGAAAGCAGTGTAAACAGACATTTAAAACTAGAAGTCATAATAGTAAAGAAATTTTAGACTATATTCATTATGATCTTTGGAGACCATCTGTTATTGTATCTTATGGAGGTGCATTATACTTCGTAACATTTATTGATGATTTCTTCAGGAAAGTCTGGGCCTATATGTTGAAAAGAAAAGTTGATGTATTTAATGTTTTTAAACAATTTAAAACTATGGTGGAAAATGCAACAGGCAAATCAGTTAAATGTTTAAGAACTGATAATGGCAGTGAATTTACTTCCTTAAAATTGAACAATATTGCAAGAATGAAGGGATTGTTAGACATAAAATTGTTGTTTATTCTCCTCAACAAAATGGAGTTACTGAATGTATGAATCATAATCTTATGTAAAGATCCAAAAGCATCATCGGTAATGCTAACCTACAAAAGGAGTTATGGGTAGAAGCAGTATCTACTACTTGTTATTTGGTAAATAGATCACTTTCAGTTGCCATTAATTGTAAAATTCCTGAAGAATTTTGGTTGGCTCAGCCTTTTGATTATTCACATTTAAGAATTTATTGTTGTGATGCATATGCTCTTATTCCAAAGAATCAACGTTCAAAGTTAGACCCAAAAGAAAAATGTTATGTCTTTGTTGGGCATGACTATGCGGTGAAAGGATACAGGTTGTGGGATCCTTATTCACGGAAAATAGTCATTATTAGAGATGTAATATTTGATGAATCTTCTCTTCTAAAATCAGACGTTGTGAAAGCTTAGTAGAAACAAGTATCGCCAAATCAGCAAATTCAATAGGAAACTAAACCTTTTTCTGAAAGTCAAAAGGAAGGAGAGACTTCTGAAGAAAAAGGTGAAAAAGATGCAAAGGAAACTGTAGAAATTCAAGAACCAGTTCAACAACCAGTAAGGAGATCTACAGGAGAACACCTAAAAGGTATGAATATTTTGTTTCATTTATTGCATTGGTTACTGAAGATGGGGAACCTTCTTGTTATCAGAAAGCAGTGGATGATGTAGATAGTGGAAAGTGGAAAAAGGCTAGACAAATAAATGGATTCCTTAGCCAAGAACAAAACCTGGGATTTTGTAGAAATTCCTGAAGGTATAAGGGTTGTCGAATGCAAATGGGCCTTCAAATTGAAGCGAAATGTTGATGGAAGTATCGAAAGGTATAAGGAGAGATTGGTAGCAAAAGGGTTTTTCAGGTTGAAGGTATTGACTTTCAATGAGATTTTTTCACCAGTCGCAAAACTTGTTTCTATTCGAACTGTGTTAGCACTAACTGCATTACTTGATCTTAAGTTAGAACAACTTTTCTTCATGGAGATTTGGATGAAGAGATTTATATGGAACAACTGGAATGTTTTGTACAAAGTCGCAACAGAAGATTAGTTTGCAAGCTCAGGAAATCATTGTATGTCTTGAGGTAGTCTCCCAAGAAATGGTACAAGAATTTTGACTCTTTCATGGTGACCCAAAACTTCACTAGGAGTGAGTATGATCATTGTGTGTAATTTAACAGTTTCAATGGCGTATTCATTATCTTCGTCTTGACGATATGCTTATTGCGAGCAAAAGCATGGAAGAGATCAATAAGTTAAAGGCTCATCTTTCAAGGACATTTGATATGAAGGATCTTGGAGCGACAAAACATATCTTGGGCAGGGAGATACACAAAGACAGAAAGAATGGAAAGCTTTGGTTATCACAACAAAAGTATGTGGACAAAGTACTTGAAAAGTTAAGTATGAACAATGTGAAACATGTTAATGTTCTATTAGCTTCCCATTTTAAGCTTTCTTCTGTTTTGAGTCCTAGAACTGATGAAGAAAATAAGTATAAGTCTCATATACCATATGCAAATGAAGTAGGCAACTTAATGTATGCAATGGTATCTACAAGACCTAACATTTCACATGCACTTGAAGTTGTCAGTGGGTTCATGGCAAATCCAAGAGGATAACATTAGCGAGTAGTGAAATGGGTGCTTCGATATTTGAGAGGCACAAGTGACCATTGTATCATCTTTAATGGTAGTGAAGGATCAGTCTACAAATATGTGAATGTTGATTATGCAGGTGATTTGGACAAGAGGAGATCTACTATAGGATATGTCTTTACTCTTGCAAGTGGAGCAATTAGCTGGATGTCAAAGCTTCAAGAAACAGATGCTTTTTCTACTACTGAAGCAGAGTATATAGCTGCTTCAGATGCTTGTAAAGAGGCAATCTAGTTGAAAGGTCTACTTGATGAGATTGGAAGGACACAAGAAAAAGTGAACGTGTTTTGTGATAGTCAAAGTGTTATTCATTTGGCTACAAATCCAACTTATCATAGCAAGACAAAGAACATTGATGTAAGGTACCATTTTGTGAGACATGTGATCGATGGCGGCAAAGTAGCTCTCAAGAAGGTCCATACACGGGAGAATCTTGCAAACATATTCACAAAGCATGTTTTAGTAGAGAATTTGAGATGGTGTTTGACTTCTCTTGGTTTCTAGAAAAGATGATGAATGGGCATGGACAATGGATTAGGAAAATTGTTGTCAAGGTGGAGATTGTTAAAAAATGACAACAAATTTGAAATATGTTTCTAAGGTTTTTCTTTTGAAGAAATTTTTTTGGTGAAAATCACTCTGTGTAATTAACTGAGTAAATTTAGTTTTATGATTCAATCAATTTTGTAACTATACGAAGGTACAAAATGAATTTTTCCATATTAAAATGGTGATTGCCTGAGAGGCTTTATGTAACTTCGAGAATCATATTTTGACCTAGAGCAATAAGAATTCCAATCCCTTGCCCCGTGGAGGTTTCTTTTTGTTAGGGTTTTTACCACGTAATTCCTGTGTTTGTTGTGCAATTCAATTTCCGATTTTTCTATATTTCTTTCTTATTTCATTTGTTTTAACCAACTCTAAATACCAACACGTTCCACATATTTTGTCTCATCTCTGCAAAAAAGATTTGCAGAATTGACATTGTTGGAAAATATCAACTTCGATTCATAGGATTCGATATCAGAAATCGTCCAGCTCAGATGTATGAGATTACTAACTTGGGTCCAGCTCAAATGTATGTCATTCTCTACTAGCAGTGGCGGGAATAATTTGTTGATTGATATTCTATGGTGTCATATATTTGCCACTAATATAAGGTTGCATATTTCAAACTTTGTTCAGTGTGGTTCACAAATTACGAGGTGATATTTAATGTTGTCATATTGTTTGCCAATAATATAGGGTGCACATTTCAAACTTTGGCTAGCACGAGATGTAGTTTGTAAAAGTTTAGACTTTCGTTGGTGAGGGAGTGTAGTTTGTAATTTGTGAGTTAATAATTGATGGCATTAATTGTGAGGTTTATTTTAAGTGGTTATAAATTAAATATGAGATTTCTAATTTCTTACTCATAATTGCGAAGGTCAGAAGTCTCTAAAAGTTGGGGAGGTTGGGGTCCATTATCTTTTAGGGATTAGATTTGGTAATTAAAGTTTATCATTTATCTTGATGTGCTAAGGCGCTCTCCAACCTAGTACTTTTGAAGGTTATGTTATGTAAATATCTTTTACCAAAAAAATAAAATTATTAATTATAATTAGTCGTTCAATTAGTGATCGCCTTGATAATGAAGTGTTATTTTCCTTGAGATTTCAAGTTCAAGCCTCCTCATAGGTCAGCAGAAAAACAAATTATAATCTTTAATTATTAATAATTAAAACTTATCAAATTACATAAGAATAAAATTAAAAAGAATAAAATAAAATAAATAATTATTGATTATTAATTATTAATAATCGCTGACAAGGCATAGAGCAAACAAAGACTAGTTATTCTACTAAAGGACTCCATGTTGTAAAGGTCACCAGTTCGAAAATCTATGGGAAAAATCCAACCATGGTAAGGGTTGGTGTGGTCAATGCCGAGAGTGATCATCAGGTGATCTTGACAATTTAGATGGTTGTTCTATTAAGGGAGTTCGTGTTGTAAAGGTCACCGGTTCGAAAATCCATGGGAAAAATTCCAACCATGATAAGGGTTGGTGTGGCCCATGCTGAGTGTGATCATCAGGTGATCTTGACAGTTTAGATGGCCCTAGGCCATAGCTACACAAGTCATACGTTAGTTGTGCTAGTCATCTCAAGACTCACATAAACTAGCAAACAATAAAATAAAATTGTTAATAAAGTCAACCTAGATCCATCTTTAACTCTAGATCTATCAACCGTCGAGAGGGATTAAATCTCGACATGCAAACATTTTCTCAAGTTTTACACTCAAAAAAGAGATTTGCACCTTGATAGATTTGATCCCTCTCGACACTTAAATAAATCCAAAATTAAGATAAACCTAAGCAAATATATTAATTTAAAAATATATATAATAAAAGTAAACCACTATATACATTATATACTAATTTATAATAATTATAAATATTTCATATATGGATTACATTATTCCCAAATATTCTATATATTCTAACATATTGTACAAATATTCATTAGATTCTATTATTTTAAATATAGAAAATATATTAATTAACTTGTATGTATATATGTGGAGTAATTAATAATAATCATGTATTATATATAATTAATATATGTCAATTGGGGTTATCTTAGGTGGTTGAAAGAAAAGAATGGAATCCTCTCCAAGGTTCAATTTCGACAAGTGACATGACAAATGTTGACATAACAATATTGACATTAGATATGAATCGCGACTTTAATAACTCATAAAGTTACCTCATGTGATTTAATTAAACAAGCCTAGATCCATCTTTAACTCTAAATCTATCAAGCATGGAGAGTGATTAAATCTCTCAAGTTGCAAACTTTTTTTCAAGTTTTAGAATCAAAAAAGAGTTTTGCACCTTGAAAAATTTGACCTCTCCACACTTCATAAATCCAAAATTAATATAAACCTAAACGAATATATGAATTTAACAAAAACATAAAAGAAATAAACCACCACCTACCTTACATATTAATTTAATTAATATATAAATATTTCATATATTCATATATCCTATTCTAAATATTTTATATATTCAACATATGGTATAAATATTCCTTTGAATTACATTATTTTATATAGAAAATATATTAATTAACTTTGTAAGTATACATGTGGAGTAATTAATATACAATCATATATTATATATAACTAATATAGATCAGTTATTTTAAGCCGTTGAAAAAAAGAAATAGAATCTTCCTCATCCAAATTCAATTCCCGCTAATAACATGATATCTCAATATTCACAATATATATAAATTACATGAATTTAATAACTAATAACATCTCTTCACATATATTATCATGTGTCGAAAAAACAAATATATATATCTCGACACACCTACGCAAAGGCCTTTAAGGCAACCATGTAAGTCTTCTTACTAACACACCTACGCAAAGGCGTTAAGGCATCCGTGTAAGTCTTCTTACTCGTATGTTTTGCGACTATTGTTGATTAACTACATATGTTTTAGTCATATAAATGATATAAAATCACTTTGTATTTTTCTATAAATATTATAAAATTATATTCTTTTAAATTTGAAAAATCACAAGATTGATATACTTTTAATAATATATACTTTTCATTAAATTAAAAAATTAGAACCTGT
>APFE030087576.1:250654-260745 GCA_000404065.3 Pinus taeda
TTTTAATAAAATATGAACCATAAAGTAGATGATGTCTTCAACTGCTTTTTAAATTTCTTAAGATAAAATTAAATGTAATTGAATTTGTTACAAGGTTTTGATATCATCTAGTTTAGTTTATTGAAACTAGTTCAAAGGAAGGCGTAATGGTCCTTATGTGCTTTGTTCCTTACGTGGGACTTCCTTCGGCCCCTTCTCTGCTTATTCTCAATGCATGCCGCCTTTAATGTAGGCGCCTTTCTCCACCGCTATAGCACAACAGAGGATTAGACCGGCTTAAGCCAGGCGATCGTCTAGCTAAGTTCTTTTCATTGGTTCTAATCAATGTTCATTCGTCTACAGACGAAACAAGAGTAGGTATGCACTTTGCTCTAGGTATTTCTGCTACTTGATGTGTTTGATGCTGGTGCTTTTGAATTTAGTTGGATCTGTTACTGGAACAGAAGAAGACATTACTAGATCTAAAAACTGAGTCAGGTTTAGCATTGACTCCCTGATCAAGGACTATTAGCTTTGCTGGTGGTGTCATCATATATAGAAAATTTGGGAAGATCATTTTGTCAAATAGGAAATTTAGTAAGATCATTTTGAAAAATAAAAAAATTGGGAAGATCATTTTGTCAAAAATAGAGCTCATGGCTAAATGCATACTCATGGCTAAATTCCAAGTTCATATCGAAAAATTGGAAATCAGTAACATAATTTCAAAGTCTTTTAAATAACACATACTCGTAAATGGTTATTTATAAATTTTACAACTCAATAAATTTATTTACCTTCAAAGGAATGATTTTTAGCTCACAAAATTTGTAATAAGAACGAAAAAAAAACCTTGCTTTCAAAAGTTTTAAAATAGTAATCATGCTTTTCACAATTTTTAAAACTAATATTTCCATAAATCAGTGACATAATTTCAAAAAGTCCTTTAAATAACACAAATACTCATGAATTTTTATTTATAAATTTTACAACTCAATAAATTTAATTACCTTTAAAGTAATGATTTTTAGCGCACAAAATTTGTAGAAAAAAAAAATTAATCTTACATTCAAAATAGAGTTTTAAAATAGTAATCATTATTTTCACAATTTTACAAACCAAAGTTTACCAAACAACCATTTGCAATCCAAGCAAACTTCCATTTCTGTTATAAGCTTAAACCAAAAATTCTTCATGTTAACTTAATTTGGGAAACAAAACATAAATTCTTCATGATAGCTTAATTTGGGAAACAAATCAAGGTTAAACCTTATCTTTAATTTGATTCTACAACTCAACAACACAAACATAGTGGAGTCAATTGTTTTCAACATCACAACAAATTCCAATTAATTATGAAGAGAGCAACAAGAGGATTAGGGGTAGGGTTTTTCTTAGGTTGTTTTTCCCTCCTCTTGGTCTTCTTTCAAGTAAGACCATTACTAGGTACATTGAATATCAAACCTAGGCCAATTGAATGAAATTAGACATATTAGGGTGAACGCAAACCAAGAATATCGCTCAATGCAATTCCCCATTAGTAATCATACTATTGTTGTATATTGGTTGCTTCAACAATAGATTTTGGATGACATTGTTTGTTTAAAGAGATCTCTATTTAATGTACATACTACAAGTTCTTTCATAGTGCATCATATACTACTTATACATGTATGTCTAACTCATACACAATACTTTCCTATCTCCATGGAGTCTCATAGTTTGTCTATACATATCAAACAAGTTGTGGTTCTGTATGCATACTTTTCTCAGCAATGAGAAATGAATCTTCTTATCACCTACAAAATAAGATGTTATAATGGATTCCATTTTTCTTTTATTTTTCAGTGAGAGAAACACAACATATATTACTTAAAAGAGAGTCATGGCTACAAGGAAACTCTAGCCCCTAAAAAGCTAAAAATGCTAGCATACGAAGCATTGTTGAAGCCAAAAGCTAATTTTCTATCTTCACAATTGGAAATCAACATTTAACATTTGGACACATCCGCTTACTATAGAAATAAATAGATTGAACTTTTAAAAGGTAGTTTTTCTTTATTGGTTATGCCATACTCTTAATTTTGTATCCCTTATTTATTGAAAAGAAAAATACATACCCACCTGTGATCAAACACACCTCATGTAATTATAGTCTAAAACCTAACAAAATTATCAAAACAACTGAGATTACATAAGAAAAAGGGAAAAAAAATACAATAGACCATGAAAACATATTAAAGAAAAGTTCACACATTCATAATTTGAAATACAACATAAAATTCTTTTTAAACAATCTCTAAATATAAAAAGATATAATTTAATTTATATAGGCATTTCCAAATTATTTATAAAAATATAATTTGATTGATGAAAATTTCCAAAATTTGATGGTGTACACAAAATTTTAAAAATTAAGATAATATTTTTAAACATAAATGTAAATTTATTAACTTGTAAAATTAGATTAAATCTTATTCCTTTTCAAAATATCAAACTATAATATTATTAAAAAAAATCCAAATTAGAAAATATATATATATATATTTATATTGTAAACATTTAAAAATCATAGTAATAATAATATCTATATTATATAATATTAAAAAAAATATCAACTATAATATTATTAAAAAATCCAAATTTAGAAAAAAAATATAATATATATATATTTAAAACATTTTTAAAATCATAGTAATAATAATATCTATATATAATATTATTTAAAAAAATCCAAATTGTATAGAAAAATAATTTAATTTTTATAAACCTTTAAAAATCATATAATAAATAATATCTATATTATTAAAAATTTAATGAATAAAAAAATGATGAACAAAATATTTTTAAATTTTTTACATAATATTCCATTAAAAATTCAAAAAATCAAAAAATAATATTAATAATAAAAAATAATTATTTATAAAAATAAATAAATCTTCAAAAATTATTATTTAATATTAAAATAGATGTGAAAAAGTTAAAACCTATTTCCACTATGAACACTTGGATCTTTACTAAGAAACCAAATATAAGAAACCAAATATATGATATAAGAGGTAAAACTTGACCATTTATTTGGGCTGATGTAAGGTAAAACTTGACTAGTTATTTAAACATGATATAAAATCCACTCGTATCATTTTTTAAATTTAATAAAGATTGTCATTCAGCGGCACGGTTTCGAATGTTATTTAGATCTATTTTGAAATAACTTACCATGGGTAATAACCGGACACCGGAGATAAAACCAAACCACTGACCAATGTGGTATACATACCATTTTACCGATCGATGAGACCGGATCGGACAGGAAAGGACGCCCCTCGAAATTCATCGCATATATTGCGCAAGCTTGCGGGGCTGCCACAAAATCTAATCTATTCTCAGAATTGAGCGAGGTTCGGAAGGGTTCAAAAAAAACTGCCGAGGAAATCAAGGTTCTAAGGAATCTTCTTTTATCTTCAATAATTTAACAAAGAGAAATAGTATAATAAATCTGATTTATATCAACAGTAGCAAACCCTAGATCAGAACATCAACATTAGCGGCTTCATCATCAAACTAGGGTAGACGATATCTCACAAACCGTCTGTCGGATCGGCATGATTCCACCACCAAAAGTTGCAACTTCCAGAGGAGGTTCAGATGAAGAGATCTTCTAGTCCACGCAGGTCAATATTTACTTCTGCAGTTGCAGCTTCAGTTTCGGCAGCTTCCGACTTCAAACTAGGGCAGTCGATATCTTGCAAACCTTCATATGGTTTTACAGACTTAAAAATCGAAGGCGGATATGAAGAATCATAGTTTGAAGTCATAAGGGTTGAGCTTTGGATTTGAAAAGTTCGGGATTTAAAGGTTCGAGGGTTTACAGACTTCGGAGAGTTAAATTTGAGGATTCAGGGCCTGAATTGGAAGTGTTAAATTTGAGGATTCAGGGCCTGAATTGGAAGTTTTCTGAGGTTTGAAGGCCCAAGCAGTAAACTTTTGAAGAGTTTAGGAGGCTGAAAAGGCTAAAGGTGTTAAGATTTTGAAAGAGTTTGATGGGCTTGATTCAATAAGAGGCTAAAGGTGTAAGGTTTTGAAAGAGTTTGATGGGCTTGATTCAATAAGGATCACATAAACCTGAATTCAGAAATGGATCCATTTCTCATATGTAATTTCTACATAAAGACATTAAATAAACTTGAATTCAAAAACAGAAATTTCATGCCTTCTCAACTCATTCTTAAATAGTCGTATATTTATACGATTTCCTCATGTTTCTTAGTTTTGCGTTTTAAATTTTAAAATTTTGTAAAATTAGATGTGTTTATGTTTTTAATTAAAAAATTGTATTCTCTCATTAATGTAAAATGTATCAGCTCTAACATTTGTTTGCGTTATTCTCCAAATACTTGTTTACACACCAAATTATCGCCCTTTACTCTGATGTGCACCGTCCTCTTGTCCCAGCCATTTCAACCAACGAAGATTGTATTAATTTTTTGTATATACACTTAACACCACATACGGTTAGTACTCACTACCTTTTAGTCTTGATTTTTTAAGTACACGCTGCCTATTTGTGGTGTGTCCCTGCCAGACATTACTCGCCCATGACAGATGATCACTAAATCACCTAAAAGTTCTGCAGTTCCCTACCATACATATGGTTTAACAACTGTAAACATAACAACAGAATTCATGCTGCATGGATTAGTATAACGTCTAGAAGCAGTAAATCCAGATAACTGTAATCATGGTAATGTCTCCAGAAGGATAATGCACGTATAAGCTTTCATGTGAATTGTGGAAGAAATTACCAGGATCGCCTTGGAAGAAAATGACAGAAGAATCGAACGATATTTATAGGCCAATCAACAACTCCGTAAAAATCATAAAATTCAAAGCACTTGCATAAAGAGAGAACGTTGACAGAACACGGCACTAGATCACATCAGCGATTACAACCATTTGGCATCAGGTTTGAACCATTCCCAAAAAAATTATATGCGGCGGCCTGCAAATCCGGCATTATCCGAGTTCTGAAGACACTTCTATCAGAGATACTAGAGGTTCCATTAATACCTAGTTTGGGGCAAAAATAAAATGCTGTAAAAGAATAATATGTTCTCACCATCTTTACCTACTGATAAAAACCTTTATGAAATCGTTCACCTCTCCCGGTCATAATCGCGTGAATGAGATCGTTCTATGCGTTCTTTCTCTCTTTCTTTATCACGAGGGCGTGAATGAGATCGTTCTATGCGTTCTTTCTCTCTTTCTTTATCGCGAGGGCGCTCACGTTCCCGGTCACGATGGCGATCACGATCACGATCACGATCTCGATCTCGACCACGATCTCTGTCCTTGTCCCTTTCACGATCTCTATCCCGGTCTCTATGATACCTATCATGTTCTCTTACCATATCCCGATCACGATCATGATCATAGTCCCGATCTCGGTCCCTACCACGGCTACGCTCATGCGATCTCTCATGTGATCGCTCATGTAATCGTTCAGGTTCTCGATCCCTCTCCTTCCTGTCACGATCCCGGTCACGTTCACGTTCACCGTCCCTTTCACTGTTAAAACCAAAGAAAGCTAGAGCACGAATTGAAACATCACAATAAAATCAGCCACAGAAAAAATTAAAAAAAAAAAAAAAAACAGAATTACCGATCATCATGCCGCTCTTCTCTTATCTTTGGCTCCTCTATCCGTTGTGGTCCAGCTGAAAGTAGCTGAGGTTCTCTGTTATAGAGGACAAACAACCATCAAGCTTTGTCCAAGAAATTAAAAATATGTGATGAAAATCAACATTCGAAACAAACCATCCTTCTGGAAAAGCAAATGTCACCGACCGTCCAGAGTACTTTTGATTGACTTCTTCACCACCAACCCTAGTGGATCCCAAGCCGCCACCCAGTCTTCGAGGCCGCCAATTTGGAACAGTCCTTCCACGCTCAACATCCACAAGCACTCTCCGATTGTCTATTTTGCGGCCATCAGCTTGCTTGTAGGCAGCTGCAAAATATAATAGGATGCAAAGTAATCGTCATGCACATGGAGAGAAGCAATTAAATGATGACTTTAACAAAAATCAGAAAATAAATTAATAGAGTATTAAACTGCATCATATAACAAACAGGCTTGGAAGATTATGATAGAAGAAACATACTTTTCATATCACGTGTGTGCATATACTCAACAAATGCATAACCTCTTGGCTTGTTCGTGACATTGTCATTGACCAGGCGAACCTGAATATAGCACAAATCACAAAAATAGCAAATTATACCATGCTATTACTTTCGCATTTTTTCTGATACTATCTAGCGAGAAGCACCTAACACAGAACGGCACTCAAACTTAGGCCTACAATATTTCAAACGTCTAAACCTAAACTGGCACGGCAGGCAGGCAATATGCCTCACTGGCCGTGCTCACCTTTGAGGTGTACAGCTTCGCCACGCAAGTTCAACTGGGAATGCACCACCATCATGGCAAATTGTGTTGGCAGAATAAAAGCATGCAGGTGGCCGACTTACCAAAAGATATATGGAACCTTCCCCCTTACCAAGGATGATATACTTATATAAGCTAATTGCTTTAAATGGAATTATAGAATAATACATTGACTAATGAGGAAAGTCAACTTTGATCAACATTTATTTTAAATGAAAATATCCCGTAAGGAAGAAAACCTTAAATGCAACGTACCCAAGTCGCCAATAAATACAAACTTTCATATGCTCCAATTCTAAGCATGAGGCACACGATCTAGGAATAAGTGACGAAACACAGTACGAGAGCAATAAAATACAAGACAAGCATCATGTATAGTGCAAAACCTGACAGGTGAACATGATCCAGCAATAATTCTTACCCAAGAGCAACAAGTCTAGCCCCTTTGGGGATATTGCTCTAAAATACCTACCCGCTTGATAGGTCCATAGACCTCAAATTCTCGCTTGATTTTATGCTCCGTTGTCTCATAGCTCTGCGTAAATGCACAAAGTAGGCTTAGTTCCTTACAGAGAGAATATCAAAGGGAATCACAACATAGCCACTACATCTGAATGGGTGGATGCGCATTTATGTACTAAAACTAAGCAAACAAGTAGTACCAAGGAAATTACCAGTCTTGCAACGAACATTGTCTTATAGGGGTCTCCTGACACATTTGGATCTTTGCTAGGGTCATCTACATCAATCATTGCGATGTTAGTAGACTTCTACACGTACCATCCAATAAGCTCCTTAGCATAATAGGGGAAATCACACGTGATCAAGCCACATAAATGATAAACCAATAATAGAACACCACTTAACTTCCACAGTTTGCAAATACATGGCGTGTCAAAAGAATTCAGGCCATATTGATTCATATCATAACATGGAACCTACCAACATTTGCAATTTGTGTTAAAAAAATGGAAAATACGTATATTACATTTCTCAAGCTCCTTTGCTGCATTTTCAGCACCTTTCTCCAATCGAAGTCTATGTATTCTGGCCCTCCTTTGAGTCTGTCCGATGAAAGAAATACAAGAAAAAATAGGATGATTTTAAAAAAAATGGAAAATGTCACTATTTTTTTGACCCAGTAAATACCTGTATAGTGAGATACACAAAGTCAAACCTATTTCAAAGTATAGCTATCATAACATTTCAGAAGTTAAAAACACCTCAGACCAGACCACTTAACAGAAACACATTAAGCAAAGAATAGCAGCTGCATGGAACACAAAATAACCTTCAAAACCAACTACAATCAACTTTCAGTTATAATGATTGTTGATTCCTAGATTCTTCTAATTATCACATATCTAAATAAGATTGCAGTTCCAAACCTAATAGTCTAATGCAAGGAGACTCGGAGAGTTATCACTGAACAAACAACATACAATAATGAAAGGATGTGAACAGGCATACTAGCTGCTGAGCAGATCGAATGATAGTCTAGAGAGCTAACTGGACCTCAACCTATCGGAAAAGGAATCTATGTTTTATCACGACGACTCAGATTCATCAATACTTTATTCAATTGTCATCCAATGGATGGCATGCCCCTCAATAATACTGCGCATCACAGAACACAAGTGGGGCAGTTGTCAATTAGTTGATTCGTACATTGCAAAAAGTTTCGGTTATTTAGCCATTTCTGAGAATTTTTGCTGGACTTCCAAAAAGGAATATTTTAGTTAGTTTTTTAAATTTGCCAGTTTTTCTGTAATTTTTCTAACATGTTTCTTGCTGATGCATATTTGCAATTACAAAGTCTTTCAGACAGCAATGTCACATTTATAGACATTAGTATCTAATTAATAGTCACCAGCACACCCATAGCACACATTCAACAACTGAAAAAACTTGACATGGATCACTGAGTCTCCACAAATATGTATTATGAACAAGCCTTGCCCCAAAAAAAACAATATGGTTGAGAGGTCTCGGGGAATATGGGGAAAATCCCCTAACAGAGGCTGAAAAACTGAAACTCTGTGGATAATAGCAACAGAGCTGGATGCAAATCAATGGCATTAAATTACAGGAGCAGCGAAACTGTGTCTAAATTGAATAGTCTTAATCGTTCCCTAAAAAGTCATTGCAATAGAAAATATCTCATGGCTTAGGATACAATTAACCAGGTCAGAACTAGATTAAATTGCAGAAACAAAGAGGATATTCATGAAGGTATCAAAAAAAGCATCCACCATATTTGATCAAATTATGAGAAAATTAAGAGAAAGTGTGTTTCATGGTGACCTGAAAGATAACTCCCATTATTATGAGAATAACGCCCTGACAAAGATGTTTTGACGATAATATAGATTTGCCAAGGTTCCTTGACTTGCAAGAAGAGTATAGTTCACGAGTATGTCTACCAGAAGTGCATGAAACACCCTTCACAGTTTTGGACACTGAAACAAAATGGATATGTGGGAAAAACAACCATGGACCAGACTCAGGAAACCGCATTTCAGGGACGATGGCCATTTCAAGCACATTCCACCAATGTTACATAATGTAGGAAACATATCCAGCCAAAAAGACCCACATCTGTCTAAAAATGATAAATCATTAGAAAATTCCAAAAAATCATCCTATTCTTCCTTGGGAGATCAGTAATACAAGTTGTTTGATCCTGAGTACCAATACTGGGCATGCAATTCATACAGAAAAAACAAAAAACAAAGGTTATCCACTATATATTGTATCCACTATCAAGCCTTTTCTGAGAATTTGCCATGGCCATTTCCCCTCCATATCTATTTCAGTGCAACTTAACACAAACATTCATTTGGAATCATATTGAAGGCTTTAAAAAACTCATTCATGAAGATGCACACTAACAATTATTCTTTTCTTGGTATTCTATATTTACTGTTCAAATCAACTCCGATGCAATTATAGTATTTTTTTCCACTTTCTTTTTGCCTGGTCATTATGTTATCATTTCAAGCATACCTACATTAATAATACATTCAAATTAACTGCCATAGTCAGATAATTGTCAGACTTTTTGGGGTATGGTAAACTGGAGAACACTGACAGGTATCAGAATTTTTAAAGAGCCTTGAAATCTGAAAATAAATATTTGCACGTCAATCAGATTCATCATGGAGAAACAGCAATGTAATTTGACCCCAAAAAAATTAGATTACTCTATACTTTAGTATCTAGAAAACACAATGTTATTATTTATTTGCCAGACCTCTATTCTTTCTATTGCATCCTTATTATCTATTTCAAGCCATCATTTCCAATTAACTAACAATAATTCATTTTAAAAAAGTGTTGGTTTTCTTTCTTCTGTTTATCAAAGTTCACTTTCTAGGTTAAAATATGATTTCAGCCTCCATTTTCTACCCTATGTAATTATCCAGAATAACACTGGTATGATGAGAATTGAGGTAGGCGCTATCAACTATTCATTGATCTGTTAAAGCTTTACACACGTTAGTTGCAGCTTTATGGCAATGCCTAAAATCCTTTTTCAAAAAATGGTAGAAAAGAGTCCGATGATATAAATAAAATTCATAAGAAATCTCTCTTATTATTTATTTGACAGACCTCTAATTTTCAGTGTTCCATGGGGACTTGCCCCCCCCCCCCCCCGGGG
>APFE030087576.1:275266-297322 GCA_000404065.3 Pinus taeda
GAGAAAGCAAGTTACACAACGTAATTAATTGGCACTAGGAAAAGAGCATTTGTTGGTCACCTTCCAAGGGACATTCAAATTGTCGTCAAGAATTTGAAGCTCTTAAGCTTTGTTGGGGAGAATGACCACGAAAATTTATATTTTCTATTAATAGCAATTGTTGCAAAATTCAAATTACCTAGGATATATTAATGAGCTCCACCCCTTCTGCCAACTTTCTATAACTATTGCCAAATGAGCAACAAGTTGTATTTAGGGTTAGTAGAAGTTTGCCATTCTACTATTCCTCTCTCCCAAATCATGCAACTCTCCATCTAGTATTATTCATGAAAAAGGGGGATTATCGTAGCAAGAGAATTTGAAGAATAAGGGATGCACTACAAAGCATTTAGTGACAAAAATCTACTTAGAAGAATCATACCTAGCAATTGCAAAATTAAAACAGCCTAGTCTTTAGTCTTGACATCACCTACTCTTCCTTCCTCCAGAGGGGCAATTCCTGGTATGAGAGCAATCTAATTGGATGGGATAATAAGTTAGTGAAAGAGGCTATAGAATCACCCACATGAAGAGGACCAATATACTTTGATGGACAACCCAATGTCTTTCTAACTACGCCAATCTTTAAGCAAGAAATTAATCAGGCCTAAGACAAAAAAACACTTAAGACTGAGGAATATAAACCGACTGACAAATCTGAACTTAGGAAGATTAAGGAAGAGTGATAAACAAAGCTTCAAGATATGATGAATTTTGACGAAGCCCAACAAGCCATGTACTTAGTAACCAAAATGTTACTTCCCCAAATATTTTCTTTTGTTTGTACAAAGAATTCTTTTTGGCTACACAACCTCTCAAATTCAAAAAGCTTTCCATGTTTCCTTTCACCCTAAACCTAAACCCAATCCCTCTCACCCGTCCATGCATGTGAGTCAAGTCTATCTCCTTTACATAAAAGGAACCACTGATATCATCGCTAAGATTCTTTCCAAAAAGAACATTAAGGCCGTTTTCAAACCCCATAGAACCCTCAGTCAATTATTTTGGTCTGCCAAAGATAAGTTAGGACTCGGACCCCATGCAAGGATCAAGTTTATACCAAATTCCTTGTTCTTGTGGTAAGTCTTACATCGGCCAAACAGGTCGCTCAGTCATAGCCCACCTTAAGGAACACATTGTTGATAACAACCATCATAGAGTGGCTAAATCTGCTATATTTGAGCACTTCTTTAACACCAAACACCTTATTTGCTTTCACCAAGCTCAAACCCTAGCCTATATCCCTTTTCATAATTCTCGCGTCATCAGGGAAGCCTTAGAAATTGAAAAGCACCCTAATAATTTCAATAGGGAGAACGGCTATAAGCTTAGCCACTCTTGGAAGCCTCTTATCCATCATCTTACTCGATGTACCAGCTTGCCTAGACACAAACTTTGGTCGGCTTTCTTGCGGATATTCTTTACAATCAAAGACGTATTCTTCAGAGGGTTTAGCGACAGCTTCAAGATCGCTTAGATGTTTTTAGACCCACATGTCTCATGTGGAATTACACATTCATGAAGCTTTCCACCGCCCAAATGACAACAAAAGAGCTCCATAGACAAATGCCCCCAACCTAGTTTAGCTGTAAGAATAATCTAGTCAGAGTGAGGCCATTTTTTTATTTTCAGCAAAGGCTTCCCACGATGTATCTTTTTCATGATTTAATAGAAAAATGTCGTGTATCTATATATATATAATTCAATGTTAACCCTTATCCTTTGACTAATTCTATCCCTAATTATTAAATTATAATAAATAAGCTTCTATTTATATTTATATAGATTGAATATCAATATCCAGATTCAATTTCAATTTCCGAACCTTACATTTTTAATGTTTGTATTTTACATCTTTAACCTCATTAAATCTTTATTTTACCATTAAAGTCAAATATTTTTATCCCTCATTTGTTATTTACAATTTTATTTATTATTTTGAATCTTTATGACCATTTCTTCTATCCCTTAAACGTTCATAATTTATTTTACTTTATTATTATGATTATTTTGTTCTTCTTTGTGATTGTTTCTCCTCTTTGTTCTCTTGTACCTTATAACGTTGATCAACTCTCACGCTTACCATCTATGAGCTTTCAAGTCCCTGATGACGAGTGGAGTGTCCACCCGAAATGTTAAATACAGAAATCCACTACACTGTTCATATACAAGAGATTCAGACAATATGAATAACCGTGGAAATCTCCACTCTCAAAAAAAAATTGCTAGCAATCAAATTTTTTGGATCAAGGTGGTTATTTGAATGCGAGAATTACGATAAATCTATTTTTTGAAGATTCTCTAATGGTCCAAAACCTCCTAGATTTCAATTTTTGGTTCATCCAACCCAAAAATCAAGGAAATCAAATTCTTTTGGAGATTTGTTTACCAATTAACAAGGGATCAAATTAATTTGGCAAGGATCAAGCCATAGATAAAGGGAACTAGCCATTATTTCCACTTGGAAGGGTTTGATGACCTCATTTTTCTATGTAAGGGAGTTATTTTGCTCCTCGTTATATCATGTACTCGTCAAAAGATCATTTGTATCAAGCTTTAAGTCAAGCTCTACTAGACGTAATTCTTTTTTTTCTAGAATAATATACAAGTCTTTAGGGGTTTATTCGTGATGGTGTTCCTCTTCTGCTTCTTGTGGTAATGTTTTTTGGATTATGTTCTTAACGCTCTACTCAATAATAACTCAATAAGTTATCATTTCATTAACCTGTGGTTGGATTAACTATTTGCAAAAGTATCTCGCATTAGTTACTGGGTTCAAATTAGCACATTAAATTTGATTAATCTAGCAAGTATCTCTAGATTTTGAGGGTTTATTTTGTGATCTAGCCTCTATTGATCTAATAACGTAATCTTAAGTTTATAGAGATCTCATCAATATTCAGATCTTGGGCGTGAGGGGAAGTCTTCAGTTGGACCAGCCAACTCCTAAGACAAGAACCTCAAGAGCCCATTGTGTTAAGCTTCCAAGACTTATCTAACGATTGTTTTGCAGAGATCTTGGCCATGGCTCAAACATAAAATTCTTATTTTACTCATTTATATCTAAATTAATTGTGCAAACAAAGATAGATCTAATAATTATTGCTAAAAAATTATTTGTGAATATTGTAGATAATTTGTATATTATTTGTAACCCTTGTATTTATTTCACCTTGTATGTATATAGCCAGTTGGGGTTTTATTTTATTGCTTGGTTTTTCTTGTGGACCTAGAGGGACAGCTAGGTTTTATTGTTTTGCAAGTGCCATTACTTCAAGATCAAAGACAAATTTGAATTTTGGAAGGCACTAGCCCTCACCCTAGCTTATACGGCTAGGGTTTGGGCAACATTACACCTTGGAAGGAGTTGTCTAGCTTATTTGAGAAGGTCGCAGGTGGTTTAGGGCCAAATCTAGCCTCTCAAGGGCTTGATCCACCATATCCAAGCCCATTTTCATTAATGCTCAACCTTTTTCTAGAGGCTGCAAGCCCTAAAAGGGCTAATCACATTACAAATTCGGATTTTCAAAAGGGTTTACCAATCAAAAAAATTGCAAATAATTTTTGTGGTTATTTTCATCATTTTCTTGCCAAAACCTAACTTGGTTACATATTATAGACTCATAGACAATTTTCTTGTGGTTCAAAGTCTAATTACTAGCCTCTTTTGAGTAGTCGCAGGGGTTATTGAGCCATTTTGGCTTAGCCGCAAGACCTAGAGGCCTTTCTAGCCTTGGTCGCAAACAATTAGAGGTTTGTTCCATATCTTTTGTCATACCTAGGGCTAGCATTTGTAATTGTAGGGATTACATTGTTCTTTGGAAGGATTACATCGCTTGTTTTAAGGCAAAACATTGTTATTTGGAATTTGCACTTTGGTATATCAATCACGAAGTGAGGTCGCGAGGCTTTGAGGCCTTGATCTTCCCCTTGATCTCCCCCAACCGTGACCTATTGCAAACTATCTAAATACATCAAATCTAAAGTATTGCATACAAAGGCTAATGACATTAAAAACTAATAATAATAAAGCCTAAAACAATTAAAATTTGTCACACATTAATCACAAGGAGTTTAATAAGTATTATGGCTCTTATTCTTGCATAACTGTGGTCTCTTTAGAGACTAATCTTGTTGACAATGGACTGATGTATACGGACAGTGTTGTCCAGTGCTTTTTATTTCCAAAGTTCATCATTGGTTTAACTTGTGCAATCTTGTGGCATTTGGATAGCTAAAGACATAGTAGATTGGTAATCGCTTTTGGTTTTTCTTTTGTGATCTCATCAAAGTATCAGGGATAACCTCTTGACTCTTAGTGACCCACTAACCTTTTCATTTTTTGTTGTTCTCTTTTCATTGCATGGTTATAAAATGCATTTAGTTCTTGTTGCATTTCCTCATTCAAAATCATTGTTAGCAATCTCATCTCATTATGCTTTTATCATTATTTTTTGCTTCACTTGTTCTAATTGCTACATTACATAAGTGAAAGAGAATCCTAATAGCACATCTAATTAATATTATTGCCGTTATTGTTTCATTGAGTCATTAATTGCTATTGGCATCTTGTGATCTTGTGTTGAAAAGTGATAATTGGCAATCTTAGTTACAAGTGAATTGATATTGAAGCATCTTACATAATTGTATCTCATTGAAGCAATCTAATTTTGTTAACATTTTCATCCTCATTCTAGTCTAGCTTTGCGTCTCCTAAAATTTACCTTCGGGCATAAGCTTGGTTGATAGAAAGTTAGGGCCACCTTATTCATCCAATTTGTGAAGCTTGACCCTTGCCCAACAGTTAAAACATGTGACCTTGCAACTCTCTTGTGGGCAATCCCTTGTAGGAACGGAGGCATCTGGACCATTAGAACTCCCAGGTAGGTATCATTAATGAGGCCTTAACCTCCTTCCCTTGGACTTCTTTCTACAATGTTGTGTGAGACTTGCTTGAAAACAATTGACTACATTAGACATAACTAAAAATAACCAAGACCTTGCATCACACCTAATTTAGTTTTGCATTTCATTTGTCTAACTTTTTCTCTTCTTGCAACATTGTTATTATTGTGACTTGAGATATCTATTTGCAAGCTTCTTAATTTTCATTGAGATATATATTTGCAAGCTTCTCGTGTTTGCCTCATTCATCTTAATTGAATCCATTTCATACACATTGCTCATCACTATTTACACTTGCTAACAAGTTTTCTTTCATTATCCATCCTTTAGGGACTACCCCCCTTGACTTAGCAAGTAGAGAGTCTAACCGGTGTGAGTAGGAATCAGAATGACAGCCCCTACTATGAGCATTGCACCTTAGGTGTACAACTCATGTGACAAAAGTCTGACCCATCCGTGGCACCGACAGGCTTATGGCCTAAGTGTCTCGAATTACTACTAAAAATTCAATGGCCAACAGCCCCAGTGATTTTCCTTATTGCAATTTTGGGTTTAGCTTGGCTTGAAGACTTACTAGGCGATTTGGTTGTGGTGGTCATTTTCCTTAAATGGTGTGGACATGGTCCTCCGAAGACGAGGTATTCTTGGAGCGAGCAAAACCAAAGACTTAGAAACGTGGATGGTCTTTTGTGCATTGGTGGGTTGGTTCGAAATTGGCTCCTTACTTCCATGTTAGATGTAGAGACTTCAGAGGTCCAATACAGGTTGCTCCTTGGGCGACATCGAGCGTCTCTACTAGTATTTACAGTCCCCCCTGTCTTGTCTCTCCTTAATTCTAAAAGTCCAATTGTTGGTTGTTTCACGATTAGATGTTGTGTTGTTTCAACCTATGGTCAAGGTGGATGGTATAAATGTTATATCCTAAAGTTGTGGCTGGTAATTGTCATTTACTATTGGCTCCGTTCGTCGCTTGCCCCCTAGCTGTAGATGTGCACTAGCTCCAAGTTTATTCCTCTTCTTGGTCTCCCTTTGATAATTCTCCTGCCTTTGTATCACTACATTGGTGTCTTACATGAGCACCCAACCTCGACAACACATGCGCAGCCATCGAGGTGGGCAGGGTGGTCATTGAGGTGAAAGTGACTGAGCTTCAAAAGCAGGCCCATGAGGCGACAAATATCTACTTTGTTGTTGTTCCACTGGAAATCCAAGCAGAGATTCAACGTCTTAAAACACCTTTTGATTAATTCCTTGTTTTTCATATTTTGATATTATTGAAGATGTTTCCCACTAAGTTCCCAACCCTAGCCATACCAAGGGAAGATGGAATCAGTATCTCAAATCAATTACTCTCCACTGACAATTAACAACCCTTCTTGGCAGAGTTTTAAAGGAAAAGAATGGGGAACAATACGGCATATTAACTGCCCTGAATGACATTGAGCACACTCAAAGATTCCAACGTCATTGTTTGGAAACCATAGATGCCTCAATTGCTCACCTGGAGAGACACTGATAGTATGAGCCTCAGCCTTCAAACTCCATAAGACTCTAGCATCAAAAAACACTACACTCGTGACCTCCTCAGATACTTGATGCTTTATGTTCTTCAGAAATATTTTATTCTGCAGTTTTCTAGTTGATACTCTGACTGGCTTTCAGTAATTTTGTATTGGTATGGCTCTTTCTCAAAAGGGGGTCAATATATCTCATCTCCCTTGAGGGAGATTGAGACCGCCTTCAGTAATCTTGGAAAACCAAAGACAGATGGCAGATGTGCGTATTTTCCAAGACAGATAGCAGATGTACCTTGACATTTTAAATTTCTGACGCAATACAAACTTTAACTTTAAAAAAAAAGGTTTGCTTCATTCATCTGCCAGTTGTGTACAGTCCCCTAACAGTAATATTGTTTACCTATATGATCTACTAAAGTATGTCTCCACAGTCTATGGATCAATTCGCTCGTTTGCACATTAATATGATGCAATAAAATGAGTTATAATAAGCACGTGTATGGTAACCTGCTACAAGTTTAATTTGTAAATATAAATATCAGTGAACTCAGAACTAGAAACTGTTATAAAGACTTAAATATTCATGTGGAGAAAATACAATGCACCGAACTACAGCTTTCTAATATTTGTACGAATTCACAAACCCTAGAAAACGGATCCGAAATTATTACCTGTTATTTTTCAGCATCAATATTACAAGCAAGGGATCTACCCAGCAAATCTAGACTAGATGACGAAACAGACAAATACTTATGACACAAATAGCAGCATCAATATTACAAGCAAGGGATCTACCCAGCAAATCTAGACTAGATGACGAAACAGACAAATACTTATGACACAAATAGCCTAAGCGTAGGGTTTTAATCACAAGCTTTTGATAAGTAGTAGATGTAGTGTAGACTTATATTTTTCAGGGTTACAACAAATGAAATCTACACCGTGAGAATTAGCTGCTATGGTTCAAGCGTTAGACAAACAAACAAAACAAAACAAAAATTTAAAAGTTATTTTCGGAGATTTGATCGTACCAGTTTTAACTGCAGAACTGTGGCTCGATTTTGGGCCTTCGTTCGCGCTTGAACCGCCGCATCTTTGTTGCGCATGAAGGCATCACTGTAGTCCCCCATTGCTGCAAGGAAAAACTAGATGAAAAAAAACCCTTCGACCTTTTTTGTTGGTCCAAAATGGCTCTCTTTTTGTCCAGAATCGCAGTAAATGATTATTTTCGGCAGGGAAATGGAGCTACAGGTCGAAAGTCGTAATGGATTTAGCAAAAAAGAAAGCCACTGCCAACTACTTATCCGATCAAATTGATAAGAAATGTTTTGAACGATCTTGTCGAGGGTTTTGAACAATAGAGTGGGCGGAGGAACGGAGCGTTCAAATACACTTAACGGAAGCTTGAAATCCGGAATTAAATAAGTTTCCAGCACTTCGAGGCAATTTGATGTAGGTTTCGCGCTCGCTCTTGCTGCACAAAGCTGGGTAAACCTGTGTGGCACACGTGTCACGAAAAAAAATAAAATCTATTAATTGAACCTCCAAAGAGCTAGGAATGTGGAGGGAAACTATCTCCTTGCGCAATATGTCATTTTACATTATAAATGAGGAGCTAGGAATGTGGAAGGAAACTAATTCCTTGTGGTATATGTGTAAGGATACATTATTAATGTCATCTTATGGGGTGCACAATGCCACATTGATGAGGAAAAGTTTTTTAAACTCGAGACTGCAAGGACCACTCAATTTTTGCAATAAAAAAAGGTCGTGTCAATGGACGCGATCTCTACTTGAGTCTTACTTTTTTATATAAAAGAGCCAATAATTTGCACCTTGAGAGGTTTGATCCCTCTCAACCCATGATAGATCTGAAATTAAAATGGATCTAGACATATAGCAAACCAATCATACATATACATAAATTGTTATCATATTTTTTTATATAATATAATATTTAGTCTACTTAATTCACACAACCAAAATAAAATATAAATTAATATTTTTAATTTGTTTATTTTTATTAAAAAAAAAAAATTCTAATTTTCTGACTTTCAAAAATATTATAACAAATTAATGAATACTCCATGTCATAAAATGTTTAATATTTCGAACGAGAGCTAGGTGTAGTGCCCCTCTCTAGTCGACTGACAGCGATATGACATTAACATTTATTTAGCCCTAAGGCCCACACTTTATTCTTTTAGGACTTCAAGTTGAGGATCCCGACACATGACTCTATTATTAGTGGTTGTGATGTTTATGTATGTCTCTATTGGTAGTATGATGATTGTAGCATTAATGGTTATGCATGTTCTCTATTGATATATGATGATTGTAGCATAAATGATTATGTTTGGTCTCTATTGAATTTATGGTGATGATAGCAGTGAAGAATATGTATGCTCTCTATTGATATCATGATGATCATAGCTTTGATGGATAGATATGTTTTCTATTGATGTTACGATGTTGATAGCTTTGATGGATATGTATGTTTCCATTGATGTTATGACGATGATAGCCACGATGGATGTGTCCCCTATGTTACCTACTTACATTATTTCTAGTTCACAATGAACAATGAAATGAACGACTAGGTGATGTTAATGATGGTATTATGACAATAACTAACACTGAGAAACCTTATTATTGATGATTATTGAGTATGGCAAGAAACCACAAGAGGCACTCGCATATGATGAGTTGACGACACCTAGTTTGATGAAAATTTATATTATTTTATCTTTGAAATTCTACGTCAATTTTGAAACATGTTATATATGTTTATCTATATTATGATGATATGTTAGTGGCTGTAGGCACAAATTTGTTGCTTGGCCAAATGACTCATATATGGGTGATGGGGTTGTACAATTGGATAAAACTACATGGGAGAGGTGGGACAATGTCCCTAATCTCACCCACTAGAACTCTCGCCATGACTTGGGTAGAAAGGTTGAAACACCTTCGCCTCGAAGATCGAGATGTCATGAGAGCAGGTCCCAAAGTTGGGTCGCTCGTGAGGATTTTAATGGGGGGCGCATATCAATGTGGATTCCTTGATCCCCGACACCATTAGTCTCACTATAGCCGGCAACATAAGAGATGATAGTGGTCTCTATTGTTGCACGTATACTTTTCCCTCCTAGCCACTGAATGCTTGAAGGGCAAGTGGCGTGGCACCCTTGGAACTTCAAGGAAATTTCTTGAAATGCACGACCAACTTAGCACCCTTGGCATCACAAATAAACTATTAGGCGTGACACCCTTGGAACTTCAAGGGAAGTTCTTGAAGCGCACGACCAAACTTGGCACCCTTAGAATCATTAAAAATAAATAAATTAAAAATATAATCAAGATATGAAAACCATGTAAACTCACATCAAGTGGTAAATGATGATTAGAACCGAGGTAATTAAATCAAGAATAAAACTTGGGTTAAGGAGATCATAGGAAGAAATAAAATATTTTACCTTAAAGACTCTACGCTTTCCATGTTGGAAAATTTTAGGTAGATAATGTAATTTATTTAAATAAAAAGGGAAAAAAGGGACATAAATGTAAGGATAAATATTAATCCTAAAATAGTTAAACCTAATGAAGAGAAGAGGACGGTGAATTAAAATAAGATTAATAAAATTAAATTTTAGAGAAATTTAGAGAACCTCCATGTGGCAACAACCAACATAAGAATATCCATCTAAGAGATAACTTTAGTTAAATTAGGGAATAGATAAGAGATCAAATCTTGACTTATCAATTGACTTTAGTAATGAACACAAATTCAAACTTAAAAAGGGGGATCAAGAGACAACTAGGAGAAGAAATATGAATCTTGTTGAGGTGAGGAAAAATATGATTTTTAAATTAAAATTTAAATAAATAATTTTGGAGATCCTTGGTGAGAGAGTGACACATGGGTGGGTGAATAATCAAACTATTGGATTTTCAAAAATAATTAATTATGCATGAAACGCCAAGTGTCACCTATGAGAACTCCTTTAAAAGAAGGGGCAAGCCATGGGAGAAAGGGTTTTTCTTTATTCTATTGTTAGATGGATGAGGCTACGTCAGACTACGAGTTATAGTGAGTTTGGTGAGGTAAAGAACTTTAGAGAGGGGACTCTTGAGCCAAAGAATGCTCTCCTCTACCAGCTAATACATTCATCCATTGTACAATCCCCTTGCAGCTCGGGGGTCCGCGGAAAAAGAGAGTACCCAAGGAGTAGGTTGAGAATTCAACCGATGGGTCATTGCATTCGAATTAAGCACGTCGACATTCACACTTGGAGGCGACCGACAACGAAGGAGGGCAAATAACAACAAATCAAGTTTGAATCTTGTCTCTTGGTGAACAGTACCTATGTTGTTATAGTATTACTTCATTATGGTTTTAGTTAATAACATGTAATTAGATGATATGTTCAATAAAGTGAAATTCATGAAAGTTTTATATAATGCTTAATGATTTTTTAGTTTCAAATGCTATTTTCTTATGGTTGTATTATATATATATATATAGTGTTGGTCCCTACACTAGGTGTTGCGGGGGGGTAGTCGAGAGAAGAACCAGACCAGCAGGAGAAGGGGTTGTCATCAGCAACTGGATTCCGCCTACATCAACCTGGTACCAAACTGGTATGTAAACCAAGCTTTCCTAAGTCTAGATTTGGCACCAATGTCGCAAAATTGGAGGAGAGTCTGGCATAAAAAGAGGGTGGTGTCGAAAATGTTGGTCCTGTCATAAGATGTTGATGTATGGTTTCATAATTATTGTAAGAAATGAAAAATATGAGAATTTTGGCTCAATTGCCTATTGTTAATATCTGGCTATGAATTGGCTGCATTTCATGGAAGGCAAGGGGGGGGGGAGGAGATTTGTGAAGGGTTTTGAGGGACTCTTGGACCCTGGAGAAAGAAATTGGCAACTGCTCTAGTGAAAATCAGCAGCTCGGTATTGAGAAGAGGCTATGACTCCTCTGATAGCCTACGGGGCTCTGGTAGTTTCCAGAACCAGTGGGGGGTGCAAGGGGGGTATGGGAAATGGAAGATAGGCCCTGCCTAGCTAGTCCGGCTAATGAGGGGTTGCCAAACCCCAAGGGGAAGGAAAGAGATACAATGGAATAGGAATGGGGGGAAAAACCAGCGGGTCTTTACATGGCCGAGGGGAATCCATTCTTAGTCATCATGAGTCGAGATGGACTACAAGGGCGGGCCAGAACTCGTAATGGTAAGAGGGAGGGGTCAATGCACCTCAAGTTCGAGTGGTCTACCCTTGTGGCGAAAATAGAGCCAAAACCTTGCTTTCCCGACTTTGGTATCCCAAATCCTTACTTGCCAACTCCCAGGAGTGGAGATGGATCGTAATGAAGATCCCAGTTGGAGGTCTCCAGGGGGGGCTTTGAGTGGGGGAGGGAAGTGATACCCTTACTATTGAGCGCAGCGAGAACCAAGGAAAGATGGGAAGGGAATTGGGGGCAATTGGGTTTCCGAGATAAAATTTGTAGTTCGTATGTTGTAAAGAAGAATTACAAGGAACGACAGAAGGTTGTGAACGAAATTCGGATTGGTTTTAATGCATGCACTTATGTTAACATTGTAGGTTTAATTAACTCTTATACCATTCAGACTCCGACGCTTCACATCAGGAGCGGGTAAGAACGTGAGAGGGGTGGGGACTGAAGGAATTGCCAAAGGAAAAGATGGTGAAGGCAGAAGCGATACAGGGAAGAAAAGGAGGTCGATGAGCAAGTAAATAGGTAGGAAAGAAAATGAAGGCTCTGGTGGCTTTAGTGAGCAAAACCCAGCGAAAAAAGGGAAGAAAAACGGGCAAGGAAAGTATGCGGAACTTAATGCATGTTTACCATGGAGGCACTCCAACATAGGTAAACGCAGTAATAGCAACTTGGGAGGCAAAGTTAAATGCCAATGCGGCAAATGAAGAACTTCCAATGGAGGATTGGGAGCCATTGCTTATCGACCCAGGACATACTAGAGGCCATCAAACACTGTTCAGACAGACCATCCATTAGTACTGGGTCATGAAGAATCTCCTAGCCAGAGCCAAGACAACATACAGGAATAGAGAAGAACCAGTGCAAGCCTGGCAGGAGAAACCAAGTCTAAGGGATATACATAAGGAAATCGAGGTTGTGCAGGTACAACAATATCACCAGAACCTCTGTTTTGGGCGAATGGAAAAACAAATCCAAATCTTGCTGCAGAACGAAGTGCCTGGATCAAGTGCCAAGGACTTGGCCCCTATCAAGTTATCTGAAGACTGATGCAGAGTAGTAGAAATTAAATTTTGTTATTATGACAAATAACATTTACTTTACAAGTCAAAGGATTAAGCATATAATAGATAGAGTAGCACACTTAGCATGGATGATAATGATCAAACTGTTTAAATTTTGGACAGCTTATGATGTTGATCGATGGCCAACAGACCTGCTTTCCCTCGGGCAAGTCGAGGCCACCAAATATATTTTGTTACATGCTTATAGATAATTAATAGAAAAAGGAAGTACTACCATGCTTACACAAAAAAATTGTTTAATATTTCGTGAGACTATTTTGTTTTTGGCAGCCATGGCCATCTTCATTTGACTTTACATGTACTCACTATACACAAGGTATATAATACACAATTTATATAACTTTATGTGTGAAATTGGCATGTTTGATAAAAACGTATACTACTAATGGGATATAAAAGATCATATAATTTATTTAAAGGTAATACTTGAAACATATACCACATCCCCCTCCGCTCATGATAGTGGACAAAAAAATGTATTTGTTTTTCTCGACTGAAAACGCGTGGCATTACCCAACATCATCGTTGACATGACGGAGGTTATCCTACCCATGGAACCATGTGCCGCGAGGTGCCATCTTGGTGATGAAGGGACAATAAATTAGTGCTCCTTTTCGGAATTTGATAACTGATCATCGCAAAATCCCATAAATTTCACGCACTTATTACCGAATCACACTATTTGCATTGTCGACACTGAAATTAGAGGTACTTGTTTCATCGATATTGCCTATGCTTACTCCTACAACATTCGTAGCTTTGGGGGCATGCTTTGTGTTCCCCGCCCATCCAAAAAAATGCCACAGTTGTAAAGTTTCATCACTTGAGGCCAATGTGGTTGTATATCCATATGGGCTCTACACATTGTCCACCAAATTAATATGTAAAATGGAGATGATTGAGATTTATGGGAGGGAGTGTAGGGAGAATTAAGTAGTCAAATAATATACAAGTAGATGAGATGGAGTACTTAAACCAACCTGCGCCAAGTGCAAAATTCTTGAAGAATGACCGAAGACGTGTGTGATTGGATTCATTGATGGGTAGTCGCACAAAGTAAGATTGCAATCCCAAAATCCATGTGAGATCAAAAGCTCATGCTCCTGTTGATTCCACTACAACACACACACTTGAGATGGTGTCTTGGTGCTTTTCAAACACACGGGAACTCTCGTGCTGCAATTCCAAAGTTTAATGCACCTATTCATTGATCCTCCGCCAGATGCCAGCAAAGACGTGTCATGAGGACACCATGCCAATGGTCTCACCGGGGCCTTCTAATCCTCCATTTGGAACAGGGACTTATTCGAAGCAACATGTGTTGCGTCCCAAATGCACATTGCATGATCATGCACACCATTCGCCAGAAGCTTTCCACATTTCGACCACTTCAATGATTTAAATGAGACTTGAAGGTGGAGTAAACAAGACTTGAAGAACCCTGTATAGGACGAACCACAGGTTGAATTTTGATGGGAGGGAATGACGAAAATGGAGTGAGGAGTTTGGTTGGCCTGAACAGTGTTTTCCCAACCAACTCCATATAGAAAACCCCTTCGGCGTAAAAAATGAGCAATTAAAAGCAACGTGGGTGGAGCATTTCATCAAGTAGTAGAGTAGTGAGCACTATAGTACAAAGTGGTTTTTACCTTCTTATGTTGATAGGGATGTTTATATCTAAACAAGGGTTTTATAATTTTAATTGAATTGTTATCATAGTTTTAATTGAACTATTAATAATTATTAAATAGATTATAGGAATTTTAACTTATATAGAATATTTTATAATTTTTTTATAGTATGCACAAATTAAAGGTTAAGATTTATTTTTAAAAAAGTTATGTCTTATTTTTTTTAATTAAATTCATTAATTAAAAGCAATGTTATATGAACACGTGGCATATGAAATGAGTTATGACTTTTTGAGTATGTGGTATTAGTATATGGTATTGTAACAAAATATATTTACAAATAAAAAAACTCCATGGTTAAGAATCTTGTTACATGTTTTCCAAAAATGTATATATATTTTACTCATATATTAATTATTTTTATCATTAATAATATTATTATTATTGCATTGAGAGACTTCTCTAACCTAATTGCTTCAGCCCAATATGGGGGCATTATTGTAACGTTAACATTTTGAGTTAGTCAAAATAAAATAAAATAAAAATAAAAAAACATAAAATTCTCTAACACGTGTTTTTTTTCCCATGGTATTCATAACCCATGGTTTTTTACCATGGTATTCTTCTCTAATGTGGCCTATTTAAAGGCTAATAACTAGCATTTGCACCAAATGTTGCATTTGACTTTACATGTACTCACTATACACGAGGTATATAATACACAATTTATATAACTTTATGTGTGAAATTGGCATGTTTGATAAAAACGTATACTACTAATGGGATATAAAAGATCATATAATTTATTTAAAGTTAATACTTGAAACATATACCACATCCCCCTCCACTCATGATAGTGGACAAAAAATGTAGTTTGTTTCTCTCGACTGAAAACGCGTGGCATTACCCGACATCATTGTTGACGTGACGGAGGTTATCCTACCCACGGAACCATGTGCCGCGAGGTGACATCTTGGTGATGACGGGACATTAAATTAGTGCTCCTTTTTGGAATTTGATAACTGATCATCGCAAAATCCCATAAATTTCACGCACTTATTACCGAATCACACCATTTGCACTGTCGAAACTGAAATTAGAGGTACTTGTTTCATGGGTATTGCCTATGCTTGCTCCTACAACATTCGTAGCTTTGGGGGCATGCTTTGTGTTCCTCGCCCATCCAAAAAAATACCACAGTTGTAAAGTTTCATCACTTGAGGCCGATGTGGTTGTATATCCATATGGGTTCTACACATTGTCCACCAAATTAATATATAAAATGGAGATGATTGAGATTTATGGGAGGGAGTGTGGAGATAATTAAGTAGTCAAATAATATACAAGTAGATGAGATGGAGTACTTAAACCAACCTGCCCCAAGTGCAAAATTCTTGAAGAATGACCGAAGAGGTGTGTGATTGGATTCATTGATGGGTAGTCGCAAGTAAGATTGCAATCCCAAAATCCATGTGAGCTCAAAAGCTCACGCTCATGTTGATTCCACTACAACGCACACACTTGAGATGATGTCTTGGTGCTTTTCAAACACACAGGAACTCTCGTGCTACAATTCCAAAGTTTAATGCACCTATTCATTGATCCTCTGCCAGATGCCAGCAAAGATGTGTCATGAGGACACCATGCCAATGGTCTCACCAGGGCCTTTTGATCCTCCATTCGGAACAGGTACTTATTCAAAGCAACATGTGTTGCGTCGCAAATGCACATTGCATGATCATGCACACCACTCGCGAGAAGCTTTCCGCATTTCGACCACTTCAATGATTTGAACGAGACTTGAAGGTGGAGTAAATAAGACTCGAAAAACCCTGTACAGGACGAACTACAGGTTGAATTTTGATGGGAGGAAATGACGAAAATGGAGTGAGCAGTTTGGTTGGCCTGAACAGTGTTTGCCCAACCAACTCCATATAGAAAACGCCTTTCGGCGTAAAAAATGAGCAATTAAAAGCAACGTGGATGGAGCATTTCATCAAGTAGTGGAGTAGTGAGCACTATAATACAAAGTGGTTTTTACCTTCCTATGTTGATAGGGATGTTTATATCTAAATAGGGGTTTTATAATTTTAACTGAATTGTTTTCATAATTTTAATTGAATTATTAATATTTATTAAATAGATTATAAGAATTTTAACTTATATAGAATATTTTATAATTTTTTTATAGTATGCACAAATTAAAGGTTAAGATTTATTTTTAAAAAAGTTATGTCTTATTTTTTTTAATTAAATTCATTAATTAAAAGCAATGTTATATGAACACGTGGCATATGAAATGAGTTATGACTTTTTGAGTATGTGGTATTAGTATATGGTATTGTAACAAAATATATTTACAAATAAAAAAACTCCATGGTTAAGAATCTTGTTACATGTTTTCCAAAAATGTATATATATTTTACTCATATATTAATTATTTTTATCATTAATAATATTATTATTATTGCATTGAGAGACTTCTCTAACCTAATTGCTTCAGCCCAATATGGGGGCATTATTGTAACGTTAACATTTTGAGTTAGTCAAAATAAAATAAAATAAAAATAAAAAAACATAAAATTCTCTAACACGTGTTTTTTTTCCCATGGTATTCATAACCCATGGTTTTTTACCATGGTATTCTTCTCTAATGTGGCCTATTTAAAGGCTAATAACTAGCATTTGCACCAAATGTTGCAAAGGAAATGTCGTAAGATGGTAGCCCATATAGAAGAAGAGCATAGATGAAAAAAGATGTGATATGTTATGTGATCTAACTATAGTCGAATTTGAGTGAAAAAAAATAAATCATAATGATCATTTGAAGATTTTTGTGGTGAGAATCTTGAGAATTATGAGTACTTGAAAAACAACCCCTCATGTTTGCAAATAGTAGTGTAAACACACAGTGTGCCTAAAACATTCATGAAGCTCCAAGGAAAAAAGTCAAATATATGTGTTGGATGGTGAATAAACCAAGTTAATCCTTCTTTATTATTTTCAACCTCAAATACAATATCCTTGAGAGTGTAGTAAAAATTGGGCACAAGTATCCTAGGAAATGCACAGTAATCAAAACACCAATATGTGACAAGAAACATCATTATCAATTCAGAAATATATGCATTCAAAATTAGCATAAAATTTTCCATGCTCCATGACTTCATTAAATTTTCCCTATCAATCACATACCGCTAATCTATCGGCTCTCAACGCAGTGCTATAATGCCATAGTAATGGATTGTAGCAAAGCAATTAAAATAATTAGTCAATGACTGAAATTTCCATGGACTTTGGCAAAATTATTGCCTAAGAAACGAGCCAAATGAATTAAATGAGAATGAGATGTGAATTCCAAATAAAATCAGTGTTGTAGTTAATAAATGAAAATAGTTGAGAAGAGATATGAATTAGATTCCTGCAACAAATTCACTCACTTGAGCAAAGGGATTGAATGAAGGGCATGGTAGAATAGAGATAAAAATCAAGCTATTGTGAGATTTATATGTGTGAAGCAAGATGGATGGTATATCCTTGGGTATAGATAATACAAGTCTCCTTGGGCTTTGGCTACAAATTCATCATTTCATGTACATGGTTCTTATTGGTCGAGTAATGTGACTTGGTCCAGTGGATTTATCCCAAAATTGCATTTTCATTAACTAAAAATGGCAAACTTGTTTGTGAACGAGCGAAAGAAATTTATTTTCAGTATGTATCTGTTAGGCAAGCTTCCCTTCAAGAGGAAATACTTTGAGAAAAAAACCTTCGATCCTAGAGCTCAATTATTTAATACTAGTAATATGGAAAGCCAAAGAAGAGATGGAAAGGCGCAGAACATGATAATGACAATGCCATAAATCAAAGAGACAAATCTAACTGCCTCCTATTGAAAAGAACACAAGTTTATATATTACAATAGATTGTCACTATGTAATGTATGTCCTCATCGATGCATCATACTTCTACATAAAATTAAGATAATAATGCTTTTGTTGTTGGGAATACATAAATTTACTTTATACTTGAAGCAGAAAATAGAAGATAGCATAAGTAATAGTCTTTCTCATAGTAGTATTATGCCCTCTACACAACAAAAAAAGATTAATCTTCGTCAATCATTGAGTTAACATTTTAGGAATGACTGATAGGAGACAACAAGAAATTATACTATTGTTTATCATTTCATTCTATGCTTTTGTAAATCCTAGAAAAGACATTGAAATTATGTCTTTATCATGCATGATGACGAAGAGAGATGTAATATAAGAATAGATTGAAAGGCCAATTTTACAAGATATGCTATGGAGAACTATCTGGTCCATGTCTAATATGAATTGGATTTTAATGAAGGGAATAGGGAAGTAGAAGATTGTAACACTTTGCAGCTTCTGAGAGCATCAATCTCATGGATGTTTCTAAACGGTGAGGGAAAGGTTGACCAAGATTTTTCCTCCATTGGGCGCCCCTAGTCCCTTTTTGGCAAGAAACATACTTCCATATGGTTGTACCCAAACCATTCACATAGTAAATTTGTATACGCAAATAAATCTATTGAGAAGCCAGAGACGTCCAAACTTACAAGATCCACAGAAAAGAACGTTGAGAGAAACATGTGTTGCCTCCATATTTTCCAGAGAATGATCCCAAAAAGTTTCTTTGGGTACACAAAGCGTTCAGAAATGGTCATGCCATCAAATTATCACTGATATGTTCCACTGCAAAATGAGGAATAGTTGAAATGCAAAATTAATGACAAATGTTTTACAAATGACTTATTACGTAAAATATTTATATTCTATTTTGAAACTCCGGCTGCACACAAGGACAAAAAGGTAAACAACTAATAAATAATGAATTCTAAACAAATATGGATGTTAAAAAAGGCAAGCAATTGAAGTAATGAATTGTAAACAAAAAAGATATTTAGGAGCATGTTGCCACTAGAACATATTTCATGTGGATTTGTTTTGTAGATGAACACTGGTGCTTGGAATCCAGAGGCATCATCCACATTTGCATGTGTTGCTTTCAAGATCAAAAGAAAGAAATGTCTAGATAAATTCGTGCTTACTCCATATTTTTTGGAAAACAAGCCCCTGAGGTTTTTCAGTTGTGCAAATATAGATTAGATTCTTGTAACAAATTCACTTACTTGAGGAAAGGGATTGAACGAAGGGCAGGGCAGAACATAGATAAAAATCAAACTATCATGAAATTTATATGTGTTAAACAGGATGAATGGTAGATCCTTGGGTATTGCTAATACAAGCTTTCTTGAGCTTTGGCTGCAAATTCATCATTGCATGTACATGGTTGTTACTGGTCGGGTAATGTGACTTAATCGAGTGGATTTATCCCAAGATTGCATTTGCATTAATGGAAAAGGGCAGACTTGTTTGTGAAAGAGCAAAATAAATTTATTTTCAGTATGTATTTTTTAGGCATGCTTCCCTTCAAGAGGAAAAAAATTGAGAAAAATAACCATACCTCAATTATTTAATACCAGTAATATGGAAAGCCAAAAAAGAAATTTAAAGGTGTAGAACATGATAATGAGAATGCCATAAATCAAAAAGACAACTATGCCTCGTGTTCAAAAGAAATATATTGTACCCAGTTTAGACCCTTGGAAATATCAATTTAAATGACAAATCTATCTAATGTACCCTGAATTGACGACTAAATAGACTTTACACTATGTTACAATATATTGTCACAACGTAACATATGTCCTCATGCGTCATACTTTTAGATAAAATTAAGATAATAGTGCTATTGTTGCTAGTAAATACATAAATTTACTTTATTCTTTGAAGCACAAAATAGAAGATAGCATAAATAAAAGTCTTTCTCACAATAGGATTATGCCTTCTACACAACCAAAAAAGCTTAATCTTTACATATAATCTATCCACTCAAGAGTTGGAAGGCATATAATCTAGTAACTAAATTCAATTAGAAAGAGTAGTTTATCCATAATGTAACTACTTCCATTCAATTTTATGTGAAAGTTAGAAAGAGTAGTTTATACATTATGTAACTACTTCCATTCAATTTTATGTGAAACTTTCACATAAAAAAAGTTTGGAAACTTGTACTTCAATTATTTTGGAAAAATGTAGTTTAATTATCTTAAATTTGAATTTTTTAACAATATAGTTATTGTCTTTGGGTGTAATTAAAAAATATATAAAATCACAATCTCTCAAAATTTAAAAATCAATCTATTTATATTAAAAATATATAACTTTAATCTTTTTTTTTTTTTTTTCCAAAAGAAAAAAAACGAACTTTTTATAACTATGATAAAAGGTTACATATCATATGCTGAAGCATTCCTTTCGCTGTATGATTGAGCATCATAAAGTTCTGCAAGAAGGCTATTCTATCTTCCTTCAGCTAAGAGAGATAAAGCTTTTTGAGCATAACAAGAGCCTCCTCTAAAGAGGAAAACAGTTCCCTTCCTCAGCATCATCAAAAAAAAGTGTCAACAGTTTTCCATATGTTTAGTATCCATGGTAATAAAGAACAGCAGGCAGCATCTTTTCCCCGGGTCTTCTCTATCGAGGGAAAACAACCCAAGCCAAAAAAGGATGCCCAAGTGTTGCATAAAACACAAAACAGATTTACAAAAAAGAAAATACTTTTCAACTGTATACAAAAAGAAGCTAAATTGACCAGTTTGCTAAGTCTTCAGAGGCATGCAATCTATACATAAGGAGGCTGGTCCGAGAGATGGATTTCTCCATTGTTTTCCTCCACTATTCTCCAACTGCCCATAGCTTGTTGTAGACCTTCTTTATAAAGCTTGTCTGCTGAATCGTTGTGCTCCCTGTAAATGTGATGAATAGAGAAAACATTAAAAGATAACTTTAAATGTTGAATTTCTTCTAATAAAGGATACAAGATATAATTTTGACATTTGCATTGATCATTTGCCCATTTGATAACATTTAATGAATCCCCAAAAATCTGAACTGTGAAGATGTTGTTGGCATTATGGCACAGGTGTTGTCCTTGATGGCAACCTTCTTTGGTAACAGATCTCAGTTCAGGCACTCAGAAAGTAGAAAAAGACATATACGCAGGTTCATCTAGACGAAGGCGCGTATACACGCGGGTTATACAAAAAGCGCGTATATGTTGGTGATCATTCTTTTGGTCCATGGCAGTTAGATCTTGGAACTTGAACCTATGTTTTGGACCATGGCGTCTCGTCAATTGTGTCGATCCCTAGTTTTGGTTTCATGTTATTGAAATGTTATGGTTTTGGACCATGGTATTGGGGAAGGCCTAGGACTATAAAAGAGGAAGGAGATCTTGTGACAAATTACCATCTGGATTATTATTGAAGATCTGAAAAAGGGCTAGAGCTGGTATATTGGATGGTGTCGCAGATCTGGATCTGAAGGAAGGAGGAACCTTAGCGCAAAAGGAAGGATAAGGTCTATTCATGGGTCATAATCTTTAAGCCTAAATGATAGTATCTCTGTATGATTTTGATTTGCTTGATGTTGCGCTTATCTGATTTATAAGTTTGATAATCTGGGTTAATTAGTGATTGAATATCTGGAAGAGTGTGTTGTCCTTTATAGATCTGTACGCAGGTTCAGTGAAGCGAAGGCGCGTATACACG
>APFE030087601.1:0-14034 GCA_000404065.3 Pinus taeda
AGACTTAGGAATACTGGCAGTAGTCGTTGATTGAGGGCTCGGGGGTGGCCAGTCGTAGCAGAATCCTGCACAATTGAGCCTACGGTTGGGAGGAGAGTCGTCCCCAAATCTTGTTGCGGTAAGCCTACTTCTACCACAGGTAAGCCGAGGTAAGTAATCTTCATAGTTTAAATTCAATGTTAATAAGTTAATTAGATATCTATCTTGGGCTGTTACAACAAACCTCTTGGAGACTCCACTTCATAGTTTTGGCTTAGTTTGTGAGGCATACTCGGAGAAATCCTCAGAAGCCACAAGTTGACCCAGTATCTGACCCTGAGAAAATCATCAAAGAAAGAAAGGCATTGCAGAAACGAGCATCAGGTTTAGGTAGCTCTAAACAATATTCTATATCTCTTCAAGAAAATATTGTAATAGAACAAATACATGTTGAGAGTATAGCATCTAATACTAGCAGTGAAGAAAAAATGTCAGAGATTCATAAAGCTCCTTATTTTTTAGGTTTTCCTTTCGTTGTAAGCCCAAAGGAAGCCTCTCCTCCTATCCCTCATACTGCTTTAGTCTTATTAGTCACTCCTCAACCCTCTATCATTCAGACTTCCAGTGTCGTTGTAGCCACCACAACTATGGCAGGACCACAAGCACCTACCAAAATGGAAAGAATCATAGTTGCTATGTATGGACCTTTAGTACTGTCGACTCCTTTGAATGCCATGCCTACTGGAGAATATCAAAAGTATAGGCCTAAGTTCACTGGGACTGAAGGTGTTTTAGCCGAGGAACATCTTGAATCATTCTTTAGCTATGCTGATAACTTGGACATTAGTGAAGATGATGTATGGATGAGAGTATTTGTCCAAAGTCTAGATGGAGAGGCTAGGAAATGGTTCAGAGAACTGACCCGAGGTCTATAGCAGATATTGAGGCTTTAGATGACGCATTCCTAAAGCATTGGGGGGATAAGAAGGATCTACTCTACTACCACACCGAGTTTGGGAACTTAAAGAGGGAAAATGGTGAGTTGTTGTTTGATTTTAATAAGAGGTTTAACCGTATGTACAACAAAATACCAGCTAAAGTAAAACCCACCACTACCTCTGCTAAACTCATCTATGCCAGTGCCTTTGATTCTGACTTCTGTCTACTGTTGAGGGAGAGACAATGTGCTACCTTGGCTAATATGCAGGATGCAGCCTTGGAAGTAGAATCAAACATCATGGCTGCAGAGAAGCTCAAGGGGAATGTTTTAGAAGGACATAGAGGGGCGAATCTTCATCATCTTTAGATCCCAAGATAGATAAAATGACGAAGATGATAGTCACCAGCCTGTGAAATCTCCAAATTAAAGGTTGAGTAGCACCCTGGGAAAGGAAGAGTTCCTAATACCTTTGCTCCTAGAAACCCAAATCCATATAGAAGAGCTAATGAGCAGTTGCAAATTCTGCAAAGAAGCAAAGATGCCAATGAAGACCCCTTTCCAGAATGTAGTCATGGAAGAAGAACAGTTTGAAGAAGATGATGAGATCCATTGTCTGGAAGACAAAGGCAGTGCCTCCTTTTTGACCTCAGTTGCCTATGAGAAGCCATTATTTAATGACCAGATCAACCAAGAGTGGGATGGTGAAGTTGTTCTGCAAACTGATGATCGACACAAATATGATCTGAGGTCGAAGATAAATAATGCCAAGGAAACTCCTATTTAGAGAGCTGCTGTCACTGCGGTACAACAAGCTAAAAAGCAGAAACGACCAACAGTTGATCCCATCATCCTCAAACCTCTAGCTCACGAGGTAAGAGGCCTTGACAAGTCTCCTCCTTTCAGTTTTGAATAAGAAATTTAGAAGCTAAGCATACCTATATCTCTGATTGAACTAGTGAAGAATGAGTCCTTCAAGAGATCTATCCTCGAGGCCCTTGATCCTAAAGCCATCCAAGCCTCCACTGACTATGCAAATCCGCAAGACGACAAACCTACTGTTGTTCTCAGCCCAATGATTGAAAACTATGATGACGACTCCCCATCATTCTATGTCTCTTTGACTATTCATGACAAAATCCTCCACAACTGCCTTCTGGATACAGGAGCTAGCCATAATCTAATGCCCAAGGCTGTCATGGATGAGTTGGGTCTTGACATTACCAAGCCTTATCATGACTTGTTTTCTTTTGACTCCAGAAAGGTGAAATGTTTGGGATTAATCAAAGACCTAGCCATCACCTTGTTTCAGTTGCCTATGATGAGCATGATGATAGATATTGTGGTAGCAGATGTACCCCCCAAGTTTGGCATGTTGCTTTCTAGAGGTTGGATGAAGAGATTAGGTGAAACGGTTTGAAACGATCTGCTCTATGCTACTGTCCCAGTTTTTGAAGGTGAGAGTAGGAGATTATACAGAGAAGCTCAGTTGGCTTATATCATCAGTGATGAAAGGAATCCCACTAATCATCCTACTTATGCTATCGACACTGATTTTGGAGCCTGTATTCTTTAGATTGAAGAATCCCAGTTGGCCTCCATACAGCTTAGGAAATCGGTTTGCCAGATCACAGAGGAAGAATGCCCACAAATTTGGGACATGTTCTTTGATGGAGCTTCCTCTAAGGAAGCTGCAGGGCAGGTGTAGTCCTTGTGTTCCCCACACAAGAATGCATTCATTTATCTTTCAAATTAACTTTTCAGGTCACAAATAACATAACAGGATACGAAGCCTTGATATTAGGCTTAAATGCTGCTAAAGAAATGGGCATCAAAGGTCTGAAGGTGTTTGGAGATGCAAACCTTATCATTCAGCAAGTCAACAAAACTTTCCATGCAAAGCATCCAAGGCTGAAAGCATACAGAGATGAGGTATGGAAGCTCAAGGACTCTTTCAATATTTTCGGCATTTCTTACATCCCTAGAATGAAGAACCAACTTGTTGATTCCCTTGTTGTCTCTGCTAGTGCGTTTATTCCTCCCTTGCCTCCTAAATTGACTTATGAAGTTCAGGTGAAATATAGACCATCTCTGCTTGACAATGTCAAATACTGAAAAGTTTTTGAAGATGATGATGAAATTAATAGGCTTTTACAAGTCGTTGATGAATTTTCTAAAATGCATATCGACCAGGAAAATGAAACCATTGAAGAATGCAACCAGTCCAAGCTAAAGGACGAGATTGGTCAGGACAACATTGTTCAACTACCTGGTAACCATATACCCAAAGGATTGGTGCCCCTAGAGAAGTTGTTTGATCATAATGATGTACCTTATAAGCCTGCGAAAAAGAAAATGAGTCTGCTATTCATAAACATAATGTAGGGAGTCCAGCCTATCCAAAGTACATAAATATGTCCACTCACTTGTCTTCTGCCCAAAGTTCTGAGTATTGCACCTTGATGAAACAATTCGCTGATATTTTTGCTTGGGAATACAGTGAGCTTAAGACATATGACACCAACATCATTCAGCGTAAAATCCCACTGGAGAAGAACACTATCCCTTTTAAGTAGAAATTAAGACCTATCAGCGCTCTCTTATTGCCTTTGATTGAAAAGGAAATCAAGAAGTTGTTGGATGCCAAGATCATAGCTCCCCTATGGTATTCAAAGTGGATAGCTAACCTTGTGGTAGTAAGAAAGAAGAATGGAGAAATCAGTGTTTATGTTGACTTCAGGAATTTGAACAAATGCTCTAAAAAAGACAACTACCCCCTACCTAAGATGGAACACTTACTGCAAAAAATTTCAGGGGCTAGAGTCATGTCTTTCGTAGATGGATTTTCAGGTTACAATCAGATTGTCGTACATCCAAAAGATCAGGAAAAGACCGCCTTCACTACTCCTTGGGGCACATTAATGTACTCCATGATGCCTTTTGGACTGATGAATGTTGGGGCTACTCTTCAAAGGGCCATGAACATAGCCTTTGTGGGAGAGAAGGACAAGTTTGTCTTGATTTACCTTGACGACATAACAGTCTTTTCCAGTAGTCACAAGGACCATTTGCAGCATTTGAAGAAGGTGTTTCTAAAGTGCAGACGTTTTGGAATTTCTATAAACCCAAAGAAGTCACAATTTTCTCTAGAAGAAGGCAAACTGCTGGGACATATTGTTTCTGTTGAAGGTGTGAAGATCAATCTAGCAAGAGTTCAAGCAATTCAGACATTGTCCATCCCAAGGTAAAAAAGGGACATTCAATCTTTCCTGGGTAAGATTAACTTTGTCAGGAGGTTTATTCCAAAGTTTGTAGAGCTAGTGAAGCACATCACTTGCATGTTGAAGAAAGGATTAGAAATAAAATGGACAGAAGGTGCAAGAAGCTCTTTTGAAGCCATCAAACAAGCTATCATGGAAGCTCCCACTCTAATCAGCCCAGATTATAACATGGAGTTTTATATCTTCTCTTTTGCCTCTTATGATACACTTGCAGCGGTTCTATTGCAGAAAAATGATGAAGGCGTAGAACACCCTGTGGCCTTTTACAACAAAACTCTGAGGGACGCTGAACTAAGGTATGACCTTATCGAAAAACAAGCTTATGCTATCATAAAATCTTTAAAGGCATTCATAATTTATATTCTGCATTCCAAAGTGACTGCATATGTACCATCAACCTTAGTAAAATATGTTCTAACTCAACCAGATATTGATGGAAAGAGAGCTAAGTGGATTGCAAAATTAATAGAGTTCAAAATAGAGGTGAAGCCCACCAAGCTTGTCAAAGGCCAGGGCTTAGCTAAGCTTATGGATGAGGAAAATTGCAGTTTGTTAGACATCAATTGCGTGGGTTCAAATTTAGGTGGTGAGCGAATAGAGGAAGTAGCAGTAGAGCGAGAGCCGAATCAGTCTTTCGTTGAAAGTCTAGCCAAGCCCGAGCCATTAAGCTCAGATCAGCCAAATTCTACATTAATGAAAACCTGCTCTATTGGAAAGACTTGTTAGGGATCCTCCTGAGATGTCTAGACAAAGGACAATCTGTGGAAGTCATGCACTAGTTTGATTCTAGCATCTGCAGAGGGCATCATTATTGGAAAACCACGGCCCACAAGATCTTGAGAGCTAGGTATTATTGGCCTACTCTGTTCTCTGATGTTTTTTCTTTTGTGAAGTCTTGTGACAGATGTCAGAGTTTTGTAGGAAGACAACAACAAAAATCTCTGCCTTTGAAGCCAGTACACGTCAACGGTCCCTTCCAGCGATGGGGCTTGGACTTCATATGTGAGATCAATCCACATTCCAGTGGCCATCACAAATGGGTCTTGATAGCCACTGATTATTTCACCAAATGGATTGAGGCCGTACCCACTAAAAATGCTAATCATCAGGTTATCATGAAGTTCTTGAATGAGAATATTTTCACTAGATTTGGTTGCCCAACCAAACTAGTCACTGATAATGCAGCAGCTTTCAGGGCAGAAGAATTGGTGGACATGTGTGAATCCATGGGCATTCAATTGGTACATTCTACCTCATATTATCCTCAAGGTAATGGCCTGGCAGAATCATCTAACAAGAGTCTTGTAAGGATAATAAAAAAACTGTTGGAGGACAACAAAAAGAGCTGGGATTCCAGGTTGAAGTTTGCACTATGGGCTGACAGAGTTACCAACAAGAAATCCATAGGAAATTCTCCATTTAAGCTGGTTTATGGCACTGATGTTGTTTTTCCTATCCAGCTGATTCTCCCTGTGGCCAAATTCTTGCAAGAAGAACAGGATGAAGAGAATGACACAGCGAGGAGAATGAGTAACTTGGTTGAATTACAGCAAATCAAAGAACAACTGGTTGAGAAGTCAAGAATTTATCAGAAGAAGATCAAAGAAACCTTTGATAGAAAGGCAAAAATGGACAGTTTTCAGTTTGGTGACTGGGTTCTCAAATGGGATGCATTGAAGGACAAGAATGGCAACCATGGTAAATTTGATACCTTATGGACAGGACCGTTTGTCATTGCTCAAGTTCAAATGAAAAATACTTTCATTCTGCACAATTTGGAGGGGGAAGGTGTTTTTGATGGCCCAAACAATAGGCGGTTTTTGAAACTTTACTTCATATGAGGCTTTAAGGCCTTAATATTGTATAGGTTTTTTCAATTTTTGTTTTCCATGCAAATAAACTCCATGCCCAATGGAACACTAGGAAATAAGTTTGTTTTGGTTGTCACTGGAAAGGCAGTAGTCTGCGGTTCTTGAAACCTCACAGGGAGGTTTTCATCCCCAGAAGGAGCTAGTGTTAGCCCCTGAGGTGCAGTTATGCTATTTTTAGCAGAAATGTCCCCTGTTTTAGCTCCGACGGCCACGTCTCCTCTTGTTCCGTTTTGGCCATAAGCCGGACTTCAAAAATATTACTCTCACATCTATAATTGCATCGGGTCCTGATCCAAATGGATCCAAATATGCTCTCTAAGTCTTCAAAAACCTGTAAAATCATACCAAAGATCAAAACAATTGCATGAGGAACCCTTAAAATGGCGGAAAAACACTATTGGGAGGCCAAAAACATGTAAAAACAGTGAAAAATAGAGTATCAGAGGCATAAACAAGTAAAGGCACAGTAGCCGTCAGACCTGGCCGATCAACAGTCCAGATCTGATCGGCAAATCGCAATCGACAACCACAACAAAGCGCTTACAAAGACCCGGGGCTATCGCGATATGCGATTGTGACTAATCGCATTGCAATATTGCAATCGTAGAAACATTATGGAGCTGGGCCTATACCCCTAAATGTATGTGATGTGATTAGCCAGACCCGATGGTTATATAAACATTATTGCATAGATTTTGAGAACTGTGAAAAGGCGTTTTTTAATGTATTTTCACATATTTCGTTATTTAATGAAATACAAAGAAACAACGCCAATGCGATAATACTTGGACCCGAAAGGGTTCGTGAAGGGAAATATATAATATTTGAATTCTGGAATGAACAAAGTTTTGGCAGAATTTCACAGTGTTGCAGCGTTTCTCTGTGTAAAACAGAAAACAATCATTTTTGGTATTCGAAAGGATTTCAAAGGTCTGAAGACCCATTCCGTTACAATACAGCTGGCCACCATCCTTAGAAGCATTTAGCAATGATTGCTAACGCTAGAAGAGGGATTTGAGCGGACAGAGGCCGGGAGACAAATGGTCGGAAGGGGAAAAAGCCACAGCACGATGCAATTGAACAAACAAAAGTGATCATGGAGCATTGCTGGCACGAGAAAGCTACCTGACAACGCAATAAAATTACCATAATTTGGTTACTATGTCGTTAGAAAAAGAGACCTCTGGCTCATGTCTGTCTAATCATGGCATCACGCAATTAGAAGCCAGAGGGGATAGATTAAGACAACTTGAGCCTCAAAGAGCGTGAGAACATTGTAAAAAGCCCATAAGTCGCTGAAAGTTAGAAATATCAGGGGTTCAACTTTGGGAGACCATGGATACTCTATTCCTCCCAGCGTCTCATCTTCATTCCAGTAATACAAGCTTCTTTTGTTGTTATATGTTCAATATCCATCTTTCCCTCTGTTCTAAGCTTGCACTTGAATGGGTTATTCATGTTTTCTTCTCTGTCAAATGCCAAATAACTGTCATCTTATCTCTACATTGATAAATTAGATTTGTAAGCTTCATTTACTTTCTGTAGTTAATCATTCATATGTGTTTATGTATGTATCTGCTGGTACAGTCAAGATTCTCCATCTATTCATTGAATCTATAAACTATTGAACATTAGTGGTTGCAAGCCTTGTCAAGTTGAGGGTGTTCATGCATGTTTTGAGTGAAAATAGAGTTAAAACAGTCATCTAACTTGATCCAAACCCCAATCCATTCCAATAGTTCAGAGAACGATATTGAAGATTTATATGTTTCCAAGCATCTCCGAGCTACAACCTACGAGAGCTTCCTGGAGTGCTAACAGTTCCCAACACCGCCTCTGCAACATTCTTTGCTTTAAGAGTCATTCCCTGTAAATTGGCAACACTATTGGTCAATGCCTCCACAACAACCTTATCCTCTTCTGAAACAACCAAAGCATTTCCTTGTTGACTCTTATCCCGTATTTCCCAAGCTCAACTGCTCCATTCTTAGTTAGCCCTATGAATCTTCACAGCAAAAGAGTGAGATCCCCTTCGTTGCTCCATAATCCATTGTCCCACGTTCCAGCAAACCAGATACTTCCCATGTCATTTCTAGAGGCTTAAATCACAGGTTTATCATTGGTTTAACTTAGCCAAGAGCTCAACCAGCATCCAATTTTCCCATAGCTCTCCTCCATATGTAAAACTTGCATCACTCCTCGCACATTGCAATTTGATCCTTTTTCCCATGCAGGTTTGGGTTGTCCAATATTTCCCATGAATGTACTTTCCCATTCCTTATATTTGATGTTGAGAAGACTCTCTCAACAACCAAGCCATGCTCAATAATTGTGGAGAGGAGACATGTCAACCAACCAAGTTTTCTCATTTAATGATTTAGACTAGAAGGAAAAATATGGGTGGGATACTTTCAAATTCAAATATCAAGCAAAGCGTTTTGACAAAGGTGATTTGAGATTATTTACAAGGTGAACCCTCAAAGCACCCTTACTATTCCCCACCCACGGTATCATCGTCCCTATAAGCACTTAGGCACTCATGCCTCAGTCAAATGTTTGACATCTTCATTAATTAATATAAATATTGTTTTTGATATTTTTAATTCGACTTGGCAGGCCAAAAAAAATGGTAAGCATAATTAATTACAAATCTTTAGGGGTCAAAATGGGGACATTACAGGAAGCCAACCAATATTTATGAATGCTCCTATACACTCAATTATTGCAAAGTCAGCCTGCTTTTATTTCAGCAGTTTATCTGCAACTAATAGCAAGCCACCCCTTATTTAAGACTGAGCTGACCTTGGGTGAAGTTGTACAGAGTCTAGACCAGTACAAATGGGGAGAATGGCAGTAACTTTCCCTCATAGAATAAAGGCATTAGCTCTTCTGATAAATGCACATATCTTCTTCTAATAGCAGATATTTCAGTCGTTGATAATAATAACTAATGAAATATCTGAAATTGGGCTCATAGGCACATTTAACCCGAAAACATTTGCTGTAAATCTGCCACGTCGTCATTTCTAAAACAGTAACTTGATTTTGAGGAATAGTCCCTGGGTCATCACTCTACTATAATGATCCATCATCATTTTCAAACATTTCAGCATAAGGCCAATAAACTAAAAATCTTGTGATATCCATGTATACATCTATGAATTAGGCTCATAATCTCTCTCTTGAATTCTCTTTATTGATAAGTATATTAATCTGCATTAGCATGAGCCTTAGTTCTAGCCTTAGAATTAGTGATCATAACCTGGTGGAACGTATGAATTAGGCTCATAATCTCTCTCTTGAATTCTCTTTATTGATAAGTATATTAATCTGTATTAGCATGAGCCTTAGTTCTAGCCTTAGAATTAGTGATCATAACCTGGTAACAGTTCCACCTTCATTCTGAAGCAGTATCCAGGAAGAAAAGCCAGATGGAATCAATAATTGGTTTGAGCCAATAACGAGGCACCAACTTTGACAAATCGTATCTACTTTGGTTGTACACCAAAACCTGCAATATTATATATCTAGACAAAATTGTGGATCTGCACTTTTCAATGGCTTTGGTCCCACCGAATTTGGTTGTCTGTCAAGATTCAAAAGGTTACATTGACCGGAACCTAAACTATTATATTTCACCCATATTCGATTTAGTTCAGAGGCCGCTCTCACAGAATTTGGTCGTGCCAAGCAAAAGTTTTTCTCCTTAGAACTAGACATGGTTTTGGCCCTTGACTGGACTGATTTCAAAGCTTAAATTGTTTGTACTGGTATTCATACACCACTGACAGAGGTAAGGTATATCATATATCGTTGCCAAGTTCTTTAAGTCTACTTTACAGGGGATTTGTACTGGTATTCATACACCTCTGACAGAGGTAAGGTATATCATATATCGTTGCCAAGTTCTTTAAGTCTACTTTACAGGGGAATAGCTGCATTTAGATTTGACGTCCTTTGTAGAAAGATATGACTTCGACAAGATGCTGTTATTTTTGGCTTTGATCTACAACTCATTCAGAAGCTGAAATTCCATTGGCTGTAGCTTCCTGGTTGCATCTCCAATATATGTAAAATTATACATGCAAGGAAAGATCTCCAAGTCAGCTTTCTGACACAAAAAACTCACTCAAATCTATAGTTTGTAGCAAAAGTTATAGCACCAAAAGGCCATGTACTATTTTTAAGCTCCTAGCCCTAATCACCACGGTTGTAATAACACTTGCAGAGCTCCAAATAGAACAAGAACAGAAAGTATAGCAACATTTATATCAGAAAACAACACCACAAATTATTCAATAACCACACAAATTATTAGAATTATTCTCCTACATGTGTTGGTTTGGTTCTATATGCTTTCATTTTCCATCGCTTTTAGTATTACTCATCCTGCAGTGGCCATGAACGACCACTCTCGCGAACCACGTGGCAGAATCTAGGCCTGAAGTTGTGTTTGTCGATTCAACGAACATTCTTGTTATCTATTTGTTGAATTGAAGCTTCTGTGACCTATATCGAGTTTTTGAGACAGGTTTTCGGTGATAATCACATCAAAATTCATTTGTGGACCCATTTCGAACCAACAAGTGTGGCTCATCGTCAGGACAATCACTATTTATTTTACCATTACATCCACCAACTGCAAGCATGGTGCTTCCCAAGGCCCCTTAAAAGTTTTTCTTGAGAATATTTCACAAGGCAATAAATTTCACCCTGATGAAAATACTATCGATATTTTTCTTAACGAGTATTCATGTGTTTGCAATAAGCTTAAAAGGTACACGCTTCTCTGCTATATCAGGTGGATTCCTTTAGAGGCCATCATAAAGGCAAGTCTGGGATCCACAAGCATGTTATCTCCAAAGGCTGTTGAGCGTTTGTCCCGAAAGTATTTCATAAGGTAATTAGTTTCCCCCTTGTTAAACCCCTATGGATATTTTTTGTTTATGAGTATTTTGAAGTTTGTGATAAGCTCAAAAGGCACACTTTCTGGCTTTGTCGGGCAGATTCCACCAGTGGCCATAAAGGCGTGGGTCAAGTAAGTCTGAAAGCCACATGGATTGCACTATCTGATCACCCAAAGCGTCACAATAGACTTTTGGTTGTTCTCTTTTCAAGAAGAGTCACATTGTACTGCAACAGAAGATCATTTTCATATCCTTTCCAAAAAAAGATTTTGCATTCAAAGCTCATATACATCACATGAAAATTTACTCACAAATGATCCCCTCAAAAAGAAAGAGAAAAAGTATTTGAATGTAACTGACTTTGTAATACTTTTCTCCAAAATGGAAAAATTGAATTTCTTCAGCTCTTAGAAACTCCATATTCCTGGATAAGGCTCAGGGCAGAGTGAACTGCCATTCATTCAATGTAGACAAATTCGTTAGCATATTACTTCATATTTTGTCAATTATGCTTATGCATGCGTTTTCTACATCTTCACATCAAAAAGAACGGTAACCGCCATGAAACACAAATGCCTACATCATTCAAGATAAATCAAATAAAAACAAATAAACCATCAAAAGAATGGAGAAGAATCAATAAAAAACTTCCACATCTTGCCATGATTGTATCGATGTCTAGAAATTGCACAAGAATACAACCAGCACATCTTAGTTATTCCCATCTTTTATAATGTTTGAATCCCCGCACTTATTCACTTACTCTTGAAGGAACATTCTTCACTATTATCATAAACAATTAACAGCAATATCTCCAAGCAATGTCAACGCCCTTCACTGAAATTGATATGCAAAAAGCACTTTCAGTTCAACCCATACTACTTACATTATAGAACGAAGCTTTAAGGTCTTCGGAAATGGAAAGTTTGCATGGTTGGGGAAACCTGATCTATAAACCCCCTTGTCTACCATTGCAAAATTCAATGGAGGGACAAAGCTAGCAATGCCTCCTTGATGTCGGCATATTAGTTCTGCCTCATTCATCAATCGGGATGTGCCTGCAGCTATTCCATCGCTTCGTTTCAACTGCAATTTCACCATGCAGCACAAGATGGCCTTTTCACACAATTGCAGTTCATGGGTAACATAATTTCTAGCTATTGTTCCACCCACTATCCCTATCCCTTGATTCCCTAAAACTGATATTGTCATTTACCTGCAGATAAAGAGTATTACATACAAAGCCACCAAGATCCCCTTCTCTGACGATGCAACACATAGATTTTGAAAATGAGAGTGAAAATGCTCAGAATTAAACATAACATTTTGTTGTTTTGGACAGTATTGCACACAAACCCACCGGAGCAGACAACAACAAAAACAGATTTTGAAAATGGGCAATAACTTAGTTAGAATACTCATAATTATACTATTTTGTTGTTTTGGGCAGCATTGTATACAGAGCCACCATAACCTTGTTGAAACATGTAGATTTTGAAAATAGGCAGTAAGAATGCTCAGAATTAAAAGTACAATTTTGTTATGTTGCACAATATTGCATTCAAAACCACCATCACCCACTTCTCCAACAATGAAATACAGCGTTTGAGCATGGGAAGTGAGAATTCACAGTATTAAATATAACAAACTTGTTGTTTTGGAAAGCATTGCAACAGAGCCACCACAACTCACTTCCGCGGCAATGAAGTACGGAAGTTTTGAAAATAGGCAGTAAGCATATTCAGAATCAAAGTTGAAAAATTCAGTTTGGCAAACGATTCTGAAGGTTTAAGTCAGAATTGAAGAAAACTCAACGATAGAATTCACCCAAAATGAGGGTTCTTCCTTTCGCTTTTGGCAGCTATAATTGATATCAACGACCTTTTTCTATCCTGCTGAGAGTTCGACTTGCTGGGCAGTGAATAGCCCACAAGTGCCAGAGGGTCTGCCTTGCTGCTACCCAGTTTAACTCAGCAGAGTATCAAACCGACTGAGTTGACTCGTCTCAGCAGCATGGCTGGGCTGACCATGACCCCAGGGAATATGGAAGAATTGGCGTCTTTTTCAAATATGCTCAGAATCATACGTATCATTTTGTTGTTTTGGACAGCATTGCAAACGAATACAAACCCACTACAACCCACTTCCCTAATACTGAAGCATAAAGATTTTGAAAGCGTGTAGTAACAATACTCAGAATTAAAATACCCTTTTGTTGCTTTCGACAGCACTGCATGCCAAACCACTATAATCCTCTTCCCCAACAATGAAGCACAGAGATTTTGAAAATGGACAGTAAAGACACGAAGAATCAAACATACCATTTTGTTGTTTTGGACAAGGATTGAGGTAATCTCCATTTGGTTATAAAGAGCTTCTTCATTTTATCAGTCCTGCTCTTTTCTATGCTCTTCATGGACTGTGCCAGATTGTCCATACTCTGTTCCATCTTATAACCAAAGGAGTTGAGGGTCACCCCTCTCTTCTTAGGTTGTCTGTCCACATCACCATCCTATGTGGCACTCATAGAAGCCTAGCTGGGCTTGGATTCAATGGAGGCTGCTTCACAAATGCTATCCACGTCATCATCCTAGGAAGCCATTTCTTTTTCCTCTTCCTCTTCTTCTTCATGGAGCTTCTGCCCAGAACCCCTGTGCAGAATGCGCTCAACGTGCTTAAAGAACAGAAACCTGGAAGTCTCTCCATGCAACTCGGCCTTGTTGTAGGACTTCTTGAGGCGGTTCCACTTGTATTTGCACTAAACTCCGCTGTAATTAGCGCTGCAGGCAGCATGTTGTTTCTAGATAAATGAGTTATGGTAAAAACCTTGACAGGGTGTCAAGGAAACATCCACAGGGCAAGGGATTGGAATCTCCATTAATTCAACAATGATTCTCCATGATTACATTTCTCGGGCATTCACTAGTTTTATACAAGCCTCCTCCGTTACATAACTGCTATTTCGGTATAAAACTAACTAGTTACATTTTTACCCAAATTTACATAATTCGTTGTCAAACTTCCAACAAACTCCACCTTGACAACAATTTTCCTAATCC